>PJAB01000945.1:0-18862 GCA_002887195.1 Chrysochromulina parva | reverse complement strand
CGCTGGGGGCGTTGTCTGCACTGTCGGTAGACGCGCCCGTTGGCGCGCCCCCCGAAAGGGAACGCAAAATAAGTCACTCGACGCCGCCGTCGCGTGACGAGCGACGGCGTCGAGTAACCAGCTAACCACAGTGTCATGGCGAAGACGAGGGCAACACGGTGAGCCATCGGGAGGGCGCCGCGAGCGGGACTATGGGCGAGCAGGGACCAGGGAAGCACGCGCCGCCGCCAAAGGAGCGCCCACGCTCGCCCATGCGCCGCCAGGCCACGATCAGGAGCCAGGAGAGGTGTGCGCTAAACGCTCAAAACCATGGTGATCGTGCCGCAACGGCCCAACTCGGCCCAAGCCGGGGCCAACAGGGCGTGGTCGGGGACCCTCTAAAAGAGCCACACTCCAATGGGCGCGATGGGGAAAGTTGGGGGTACCGAGCAATCAGCATATCACGCGATTCCTCGAAAACGGAGGTGCGGGGCGCGGCCGAATGCGGGGCAGCGCGCGCGGCGACAGGCCATGGCGCGCACCGGTGAGCTGCGCGATGGTCTCGGCCTCCTCGTAGCCCGCTTCCGGCGGCATCATCTTGTCTCCCGGTGGCGTGGGAGCCACCGCAGCCTCGACCTCCTCGCGCGAGAAAAAGGTCACCATCGCACCGCCGCTTCCCTGTGGCCTAAGTGTCCTGTGGGGTGCTTCACTTCCGTGTGGTGGTTACAAAAAGTTGGGAAACCTCAGGGGGGGGGCGGCCCCCCCGGAGGGGGGGGCACTTAGGCCACGTGTTTAGGGGCCAGGGGAAAGCGACGGTTTTCCAAGTTTCCGGCGACAGAAAGTGTGAACAAAGCGCAAAACTCGCGGGATCAAGGATGTTTTCTGAGCTGGTTCCGATTGCGTTGTGTGAACACGCTTTCGTGGATGTTTCTCGTCATACACATCGCCCTTGCGGCGTCCTCCGACACGACGACGCTGCGCCATCGCTACTATGCGCTCCGGCACGGACAGTCACTCGCCAACGTCGCACATATAATCTCATCCGACCCGGCCATTGCGACTGTCGAGCACGGCCTGAGTGAGACAGGGTGGGAGCAGGCGCGGGAAGCGGCGGACGCAGTGTGCGACGAGGCACGCGCGCATGGGCTGGACGTCGCGATCATTTCATCCGACTTCAAGCGCGCGTGGCAAACTGCGCTATCGGTTCGCGCGGGCTGCCTCGCGGCCGGCGTGCCTGTCTGGCCTCCTGGGGATGTCTGGCCCACGCTGGCACTTCGCGAGCGGAGCTTCGGAGAGCTCAGCGGCGGATCGGACGATCGCTACGAGGACGTGTGGGTGAAGGACGCGCGCAGCGCAGAGCACGTGGAGTACGGTGTGGAAAGCATACGGAGCGTGCTTGCTCGTGCCCGCGGCGTCGTGCAGCACCTGGAGGCTAGCAGTGTTTTGGATCCAAACAGGCGTTGGATGGTGGTGCTGGTGGCGCATGGGGATGTGCTTCAAATCCTGCAGACCGCCTTTGCACGCGTCGACGTGACGCGGCACAGATCCCTCGAGCACCTACCCACGGCCACATTGCGTGCGCTGGGACCGGTGTGGGGCACGGCCGCACGTCAGGACGGACTTGGAGAACAGACCTCGAAAGGTGAGTACGCTATGCATCAACGTCGACGAACAGACCTCGGAGAGGAGTGAGCGAGTTTAATCCGTCGAGAGGTCCTTTGGCCTACCGTGTGTCCCGTGTGTCCCGTGTGTCCCGTGTGTCCCGTGTGGTGTGTGTCCCGGCTCCCTACGGTATTTTTGACCAACTGCCATTCATCTTCTAATACCACTTTTATGATGAATTCAGAATTGATCTTGACGGACAGTCTGATGTCACATGTCTGACCAGCACGCAGGCAACATCGTCATCGAGCAAAGCTGCGAAGGCAATCCGCGTCTGTTTTCGAGGTGACACTCTGTCGAGTAAACACCTCGCCTCTCATCACAAGTGTAGAGTCAAACGATGGAACATGCCCGAGCGTCAAACAGCGAGCTGTGGGGAAAGAGATTTTCTTACTTGTGCTCACTTCACTCTTGGGCGGAAGGAGTCCAAGGCTCGTCGCGGTCTTGGCGCCTGTCTCCCCAGCAAAATCCATCTTCGCAGCCGATCGCAACGATGGCGGGCATTCGCAACGACCTCGACCGTCTCAAGTCCACGAACGCTACCATTAGTGATGCTAGTCCTTTCCGCACGGCGTGCCGGAACATCATCGCCGCTTGCCGCAACTCACCGCTCTCGCTGGCCAACTATTGCCGTGAGGGGACTGTGCCCGTGCTCGCCAGCTCCCTGATACAGGTGCGGTGGTTCGCAGAGCGCATTGCCGCCGCGCGATTCAGCCACGTCCAACCTGCATGCGCGGCAGTGTTGTGCGACATCATCAGTGCCTCTGCAAGCGCAGAGCCTGCCTGGCGCGCTCATGCCTGCTCCTTCCCGCGCTCTTGCAGGTGAGCTCAAACTCGCAGCTCTGCACTTGCGTGCTCGAGGTGGCGCTGGCGCTCACGCAGCAGCTGCTCGAGGTGAAGGAGGACGATGGCGACCTGACGAGCCGTAGTGACGAGGTGCGGTACGCGGTGGGCGAGTCGGTGATGGCGCGCCGGATGGACGGCGACTTTGGAGAGGGCACGGTGCTAGACTCGCTCGATGACGGCATGTTCCTCGTCATGTGGCACGAGGAGGAGGTGGCGGCCAAGCTGAGTGGCTCCGAGCTCATGCCTTTTGGCTCGGGCATGGGCCTTTCCACCGAGCGGCGGCAGCGCGTCGCGCCTGCCTTCATCCTCAACAACTTTCTGACCAAGACGGCCATCCCGTCCAACGACCTCTCGCGCGTGCAGATGGTGGTGCGCGACGGCGCCGACGTCAACTGCACCGACGGGGACGGCAGCTCGCCCCTCAATCTGGCAGTCTCGCACGGCGCCTCTGTCGCGCTCATCCAGTTCCTCATCTCGCGCGGCGCGCATGTCAACTTTGTGGGCTCGTCGGGCTCGGCGCTGCAGATCGCAGCCATTCAGGACAACGTGGAAGTGGTGCGCTGCCTGCTTGCGCACGGCGCCGACCCAGCGCTCGTCGACCTCGATGCAGCCGCCGATGATGCGGCGTCGGTGCTGCGCGAGACGCTACGTGAGAGCGAGCAGACCCCGTCGGCCTCACAGAGACTGCTGAGCGAGGAGGAGGAGGAGAAGGCAGCGGCCGAGTGCTTCACGTGCCTGCTGCCGGCGCTGCTCAGCGCGCTCTCGGGCGCCCAGTCGCCCAAGCTGCACAAGCGCGTCCTCATGGTCCTCAGCTACGTGGTCCAGCGAGCGAGCCGAGAGCAGCTCGACCGGCTCTCGCCTCAGCAGCTCGGCCAACTGCTCTCGGCGCTGCGCTCGCTCCTCGCCGCTCCCACGGCACTCAGCCAGTTCGTCGCGCTGCGCATGCTCGTCGCTGGGCTCGAGGCCTCCGCCCAGCTCCTCGGCCCGAATGCACGCCGCCACGGCGTTGATCTCGTCCTCCAGGAGATCATTGGCAAGGCTGCAGGCGGCGACGGCAGCGGGAGCGCAGATGGCGGCGGCGATGACGACGGAGGCGTTGACGAGGCTGCGACTGCGGCTTTGGCGGTACACTCGTCGCGCGCCCAGGCCATCTCGCTGAAGCCGGAGGATGTTGTGACGCTCGCGACGCGCGCCTCGTCGCTGCTGCGCGCGGTGCCGGTGAGTGCCTCCGAGTCTTCGGTGATGCTGGCGCTGCGCCAGCTCCCTGCCGAGGGGCGTGCCTCTTTTGGCAAAGCCGCGGCGAAGCTCGCTGCGCTCCTTCTTTCCGAGCATGCCCCCTCGGCCCACGAGCTGCAGCAGAGTGGCACCGTGCCCTGGCTGCTTGACGAGCTCGCCAACGCTCGGCCGGCCGAGCTGCGCCAGCGCTGGGCGGACTTTGAGCGTGCCTTCGGCGCGGGTGTTGGCGAGGCGGGCGGCGAGGCGCTCGAGCGGCTGCTCGCGCTGCTGCACGACTCGCTCGCTGCCACCGAGGCACTCCCCGTGCACTTGTACGCGTCGAGCGGCGACGGCGCGCACTCGCTAAAGTCCCTCGCCGAGCCCCTGCAGATCTGCCTCCACCCGCTGCCAGCGCCCGCTGGCGGCGGCAGCGGCGGCGGCGACGCGGCTGTGCCTACGGCGCTGAAGCTGTCCATCGACGCGCTCGTGCGCGTGGGACAGCTCCAGCAGCACATTCTGCGCACTTCGCCGGTCGCGGACTCCGCGTACGAGGCCTTCTGCACGCGGCTGCTCGGGTGCGTCGTCGAGGAGCGCGCGCTGCACAGCGACCAGCCGCCCGCTGCCCCCGCCTCCTCGTCGGGCGCGTCGTACTCGCCGCCGGGAGGTGCCTCGCCGGCTGGCTGGCGACCCGAGCCGGCGCCCCCCTTCCGGCGAGCCACTGTGGTTGGCTTTCGAGTGGCGACGCCGCTGCGGCTGCTGCTGCACACGCTCGCGTACGACGACCGTAGCGAGCACGAGGTGGTGATGGCGACGCGCGAGTACCGCATCACTGGCCGCGTTGACCAGCGCACGCTCGAGGAATTGCGCTCGCGCTCGCGCGCCGCGGCGGCCGCGGGCGGCAGCACAATGGTCGCCGACCCGGATTCTCGCATCCACACAGTTGTCATCGAATGCCCGGAGGGGCTGCCTGTCGAGCTGTTCCTCGACAATGTGCTGTCGGTTGTGCGCCGCGCGCTGCGCCAGGCAGAGCCGGGTGTCGCGCCCATGTCGCGCGGCCCGAGCGACGAGTACGGCTGGCGCGACCGCGGCTGGGAGCGCGGCGGCGCCCAATTTGAGCGAGCTGTCGCCGAGAAGTTGCGCGATACGCGCCGGGCGGCGGTGGCGCGCCGGCAGACCAAACACGAGGCGGAGACGCTTGTGCATCGGCTGCATCACACCGTCATGGTCACCATCGAGGTCGATCAGACGACGCTGCCCGCGCACGAGGGTGGCGCCGACCACGGCGCCGGCGGAAGCAGCAGCCCGTATGCACTGCTTACACGTGTGCAGGGCCTGGTGGCGGCCGATGGCCCGGGAGGCGATGGCGAGCGAGCGAGTGGCGAACGGCCGAGCGGCGAGCGTGAGTCGAATGCCGGTGCCGAAGGCGCGCAGTGGCGCGCGGCGACAGTGGTGGAGCTCAGCCCTGCGGGCCCCTTGTCGCTCGTGTACGACGACGGCAGCTTCGAGGAGGCCGTGCCGGGCTACCGCGTGCGCCTTGTGCCCCAGCCCGAGTCCAAGCAGCGATCCAACCCGCTCGCCGCGATCTTCATGTCTTTCGAGTTCCTCTCGGGCCGCGAGGAGCGCGGCGAGCTCGATCCCTCGTCACGTGACACGCAGCCAGCCAACCTGCGCCGCACCCTGTCCGCCTTCCACATAGGGCGCTCGCAGCCTGTGGGGCGCGTGCCACGCGAGGCGCTCGAGGGCCCCTCGCTCCAGCACGTGCCGCCCTTTTCCCTCGACAGTGCAGGCGGCGGCGCCGCCGCCTCCGCCGCCTCGCCCACGGTGCTCAGGGTTCGCATGGACACGTCTGCCGAGCCGGGCGGCACCGCGGACGAATTTGATATCGCGCCGATGCGGCTGCGCGTGCGGTTTGCGCTTGGGCCCTCGAGTGGCGAGGTGCCCGCCGAGCCGGGGCTTATCTTCGACGAGGACGCGACGCTGCTCCACGCGCTCCAGGTGCTGCGCGAGAGCACCGCCTCTGGCCGGGCAGCTGCCCTCGAGCCGCAAGAGCTCGGCTACCATCCGGGCGTCACGTGTGATCGCACCGGCCAGAGCCCCATCGTGGGCAACCGGTACAAGCTGCGCGACGAGAACTACGACGTGTGCGAAGCCGAGTACGCGCGCATGCCTCCAGACGAGCAGCAGCAGTACACGCTCATCCCACCGCCTGTGTTCCGCAAGCCTCGCGGCTACGGACCTGCACGCTGGCACTTGCACTACGCAATCGAGGTCTCCGAGCCGCGCCCCGCCGGCGCCGGTGCCGGCAATGCGGCGGCGGCGCCTCCCCTCGCGGGAGTGGGCTTGGCAGCGCGCGGGCCTCCTCACCACTCACCCCCACGGCGCCGTTGCTGCCATGGAGCGTCAAAGAAGTGGAGGCAGATCTGCTCTCAGGGCGCCTCGAGCCCGAAGCGGTGCTGCGCGAGCTGCGACGCGCGACGCCCGGCTGCGAGCTGCGGCTAAGCGATGCGGCTACGCGCGTCCTGGCAGCGAGTTATGGCTCCACCCTCGCGCCTCTCTGCTCGGCCACGCTCATGGCTGTCTATCGCGAGGTCTCGGGCGCGCCTCGCGCCACGCCTACCGGCTCGAAACCCATCCCTTCGCCCGCGGCTCTGAGCGAGCTACGTAGCGAGCTGCGCCGCGCGGACGTGCGCGAGGGCGACTTCGCCGACGTGCTTCTGCTCTTGTGCCTGTTCGCGCGTCGGCTCGTCGTCGACGGCGCCGACGAGGTGGGCGAGGCGGGCAGCTCGCCTGTGGCAGGAGCCGCGCTCGTGCCCGGCAGCGGCTCGGCCGACTCGGCCGACGAGCGCGCGCGCGCGGCGCTCGCCTCCTCACTTCTCTCGGCAAAGCTCCAGCGGCAGCTCTCCGATGCGCTCGCCGTTTCGAGCGGCGCGCTCCCCCAATGGTCGCGCCGGCTGCTCGAGCGCTGCCCCGCCCTCTTCACGGCGCGCGCGCGCATGATGCACTTCCGCTCGAGCGCCTTCGGCGTCTCTCGCGCCATGCACTGGTCGCAGGAGGCGCAGGTGGCCACGGTGCGCTCGGCGTACGCCGAGGAGATTGCGGCGCTCGAACGCGCGCGCCTTGAGGCGGAGCTCGGCAACGACCATCAGGGCCTCGCCGAGGTGGTCGAGCAGCAGACGGAGATCGAGGATCGCGTTGGGCGCGAGCGCCTCGGCTCGCTCCGCTCGGACATTGCGCGGGTCGTACGCGAGCGGCTGCTCCCGATGGCCGAGCGGCTGATGGCGCTGCACGCGTCCTCGCGTCACGCGCTCGAGATCCAGTTTGAGGGCGAGAGCGGCTTTGGAAGCGGGGTGACGCAGAACTTTTACTCCGCCACAGCCAACGAGCTGCTCAAGACAGCGGTCCATGAGCAGCTGCCGATCTGGGTGTGTGAGACCTCCAGCGGCGCGCACAACGGCTCGTCCGGAGTCATCGGGCACTCGGGCGAGCTGTTCCCGCTGCCGCTGCCGCCGGGCACCCCACAGGCCAGGATCGCTGCCGTCTTGGAGCGCTTTCGCTTCCTCGGTCGGCTCACGGCCAAGGCGTGCCGCGACTCGTTCATCGTGCCGCTGCCTCTCTCGCGACACTTCCTGCACCTGGTGCGAGGCGGCACGCTCACGTACGCCGCGCTGCCGCCGCCGGGCGCGACGGGCGGCGTCGCCTCCGGCTACGCGGCCGTGTGTGCGCGCCTCGCCGCCATCGACGCAGAGGGCTCGTCGCTCGGCGAGGCGGAGCGCCGCCGCCGGTACGAGCGTGAGGCGAACCACGAGTTTGCGCGCTCGTGCCTTGGCATGGGCACGAGCCTTTCGCTGCGCGAGTGGCTGCTAGCGGGCGGCTGTGCCTTCGTGTGCCCGCTCACGGGCTGTGCCCTGTGCGACGGCGGCGAGGAGCGCGAGGTCACGGTTCACAATCTGCAGGAGTACGTGTATCTGCTCGCGCAGCTCTGGCTCGCGGATGGCGTGCTCGCACAGGCGAACGCGTTCCGCGAGGGCCTCGCGGAGGTGTTCCCGCCTGCCGCGCTGCAGCCTTTCACCCTACCTGAGCTCCAGACGGTGCTCTGCGGCACAATGTCCATTGAGTGGACTGAGGTCGAGCTGCAGCGGCACGTGCACCCTAGCGGCGGGTACACCAAGCATTCGACCGTCTACCAGCTCCTCATTGATGAGCTGCTCGCCATGGGCAACGAGAGCCGCGCAAAGTTCCTCAACTTTGTGACGGCGTGCCCGCACCTGCCGCCAGTAGGCCTCTCGATGCTGGAGATCGAAGTGATGCCGCAGCACGGAGGTGGGCTGCTCCCCACCGCGCAGACTTGCGGCAACAAGCTCTACCTTCCCGAGTACCCGAGCGCCAAGGAACTGCGTGCTGGCCTTGCTGAGGCGTTTGCCAACACCGAAGCTGGCGGACTGCACGAGCACCAGTGAGAGGGCGCAGGCAAAACGTGCAGGTGACATCATTGACGCCGCAGGTCTGGGTGATGGCTGATAGGATGTGGTTCTGAGCCGCGCGTCGGTGTTGTCCTGCGCTCGATCGGTGCTTTGCGGAAGCTCCCACGCGCCCGCACGGGCGGTCGACGTCGATACGACGTGTGATCCGCGCGGTCAGGCGGTGTCGGATCGCGGGAGATAAGAATGCGCGCGCCGGCGGGTGGCCCGGGCCCGCATAACCTCTGCGGACCGAAACGCGCGACGCCTCGGCGACGGACCGCCATAGACCGCCACGTCGGCCCCGACAGTCACGCCTCGATCGTTACGACGAGCTAGTCCATCCGGGTACCCCCGTGACGCGTGAGGTCCCGGGTGATAACCGGCTCGAATCCGTGCACTGTACCGTGGACGTATGACTCTAAACGTTTATCGATGTCGTAACTAAAAACTATACTCAAGAACCCAGAACGGGAAGGCGGCCCGGCGAGTCCCGCCGCCCGCGCCCCCCCCAGCTGCGCCAGCCTGGTGCCGCGGCTCATGCGCGCCCCGCTGGCGGAGCCCGGTGCAAAAACGAGATAAGGGGCGCGGTCCTGGTCAACGGCTGCGCGCACCCGTCGCTCGAACACGAAAAGCCAACGCACGTACCCGGCGACGTACCGGGTGACGCGCACCATACGCTTGGCCAAAGAACGCAGGTAATGGGAGACTTCTCGACCACCCTCTTGAGACCTCCCGTGCTCATTTCGTGCTTCGCGTTGAACGCGTCGAACGAATATGGTCAATCCATCTCGAGCGTGTGATGACGGGACCAATAACGACCGCCCTTCTCGTCGTCTGCCCAACCCCTCCCGCTACAGTCGCGGGGTAGCGCGCCGCGCGCTTCGGCGGTGAGAGAGGACAAACCTCGCGGGGCGACCACGTGCGGCTTATTGTCCTCCCAGCCCGTGGCCGCAGAGGAAGGCGGCGGCGTTGCCATGCAGCGAGCACGCGTGTCCGTCGACCATTCCGACGATGTCGATTTGGTGGCAGCCGCGGCTGCCGGAGCGGCAGGAGCGCTGCACACGGGCGCAACATCAAACGAAGCGGAAGCGACTGTGGAGCGGGCCGTGCTCGCCGCACCAGCGCCGGCGGCGGCGGGCGGCGCGGCGGTAACCTTGGACGCCGCCAGCTCCTCCAGAAGTTCGCGGATGAGACCGTTATATGCGGCCGACATGCTTTCCTCCATCTCCTGCCGCTCACGCTTCTCGGTGCGCAGCGCTACTTCAAGGTGCCATATTCGATCCCGCAGCGCGCTTTCCGGGACATGTGCGTGATACGAAGAGCTTACAGAGTCGCTGCTGCAATCGACAGTTGAAGAGCCGTCTGCAATTGCGCCTGGCGGCGGCGCTGCTGCCACCGTGCAAGTGCGCTGCGGTGCTGCGCCGGTTGGAGCTGCAGCCATAGAGGTCGCCGTGGACAGCTGGCTCGCACGTGGGGCTTCCGCGTCCACGCCCTCTTCGTCCTCAGCCTCAGCCTCATTGTTGTCGTCATCGTCGTCGTCGTCCTGTTGCAAACTTGCTTCGTCGTCGTCGTCGTCGGCGGCGGCGGCGGCGGCAGGCAGGCGACGCACGGGTGGTGCATCGAAGAGATCAGTGTCATCAGGAGGCAGAGTGCCTTGGCCGTCCATTCCCTTGGTGTATGGCCTGGCCGGCGGCGTTGTACGCTTTCCAAGATCGGTCTTCTCCACGTGCTCGAGAACGCCGGCGAACCAGGAGGAGGCGCTGGCATGCGCCTTGGTGAGGTGTTTAAGCACGTCCTCGGCCGCGGAGCGAAACGCCAAATCGCGGTCCAAATGGCGGTCTGGGTGCAATAAGGTCGCGGCTCGCTTGTAAGCAAGGTTGACGTCTTTTATTGCCAAAGAGGCCGGCTCCCATGGTCGACTACCATCCTGTTTGGGCACCACAAGATGCGCGTACCTCGGATATAGTGTCTTGAGAAGGGCGACGAGTCCTTTTCCTTCAGCCCAGCGCGCAGTGTCCTCCATAAAGGTACAAGATGCGCGTACCTCGGATATAGGGATATAGTGTCTTGAGAAGGGCGACGAGACCTTTTCCTTCAGCCCAGCAATCCGCCATTGCACGGAAAGTTTTGACGAAGTGCGTACGTGTATCACCCAATAAAAAAGTTGCAGTCCTCATCGTAGCTAAACAACTTTGTTAACAGAATCATGACATGTTAACAAAAGAAACAAAACATGCTCAGTTTGGGTGGCGCCAACGATTTTGCGCCTTCGGAGGCAGCGATCGCCGCGCGATGATGAGCGAGCTGCGCGCCACTGCGGCGCCATTCCAGCCGGCGACATTTTCGTCGTATAAACTATCCACGCCAGTCACGGCAGCAGTGCGAAACAAACCGTCCGACGCCAGCATCATGACACAGCAGAGGCCACGGGTGAGATCAGTGCCCTTACACGAGCGGCTCACGTTGGCTGCACCGCGTTGCGCAGCCACGTGCCTTTGCTCGGCAGGCTTGGACGCGTCGATGCGACGCGACTCGTTTGATGACTTACAGGTGCGCGAGCTTTTGGAGCGCCAAGAGCTCTTCAAAGCGACCCTTTGCCGCCGGGCGTGTGAGGCGCCGCCGCCGATGAATGCGCTTACCTGCGTCACGCCTCCTCCCGAAGCGGCGGCGGCCGCGGGGGAAGATGCCGAGGCAGGGTCGCCCTCGGCCATGGCGCTGCTGCCTGCCGACTTGCTGTCGTCTCTGCTGCTCTCGTCGCCCGAGACACGCCTGATCGGTGCTCAGCTGCCGCCGCCCATCGCGACCGTCCCTTGGCTGCCTTCGGGTCTGCTCTCGACCCCGGCGCCGGTGGGGACGGCAGCGGCGGCAGCCTCGGTGGTGGCCCCTCCGCCGCCGCCATCCGCCGTGGCAGTGGACGAGGGCATGGAGGGGCCGGTCGGCTCTCGGGTGGCAGCAGCGCCGCCACCGACGAGCTATGCGCAGATGGCCGCACGCCGGGCACGCCCCGCAGCGGAGCCCGAGGTGAGCGCCACCAACGGCTCGCGGGCAACTTGCGCGGCTCCGACCACGGTCAGTGCGGCGGTCGCCGACCCTGGCCCTTCCATAACGTTCAACAGATTCGGCCCTCCTCTCCTTGCTGAGGCTGAGGAGGCGCTGCACATCCCGGCCGCCTGCCGCGGCAACCCGATGCGCACGGCGCTCTTCGCCGCGTGTCGCAGCAACCCGGAATCTCGCTCCCGTCGCGTGGCGCAGCGCCGCGCGCGCAAGGCGTACCTGGAGGCACGGGCCACTGGCGACACCGCTCTCTCAATCGATGGAGCTGCCGTTGGGCCGGCGGCGGATGCTGTGGCGCGCGATCCTTGAGAGCTCGAGATCGTGCGCCGAGAGTCATGCACTCGCGCAGTGGGCAGTGCCCCCTGCAGGCCCCCAGCTTGCGTTCTTGCGCACTCTCCAAGAGAACCGCCCTCTCTTGTGCCCGCGCTAGGACAGTTGTCGGTATGGACGCCGCGTCGCGGTTACTCTAGACGTCGATATGCAATATGTATCCGAGCGACGCCCAGCCTCCGGTCACGCGCGATTGAATCCGTGTGCTAGGGAAATGCAATCTATGCAAGGAGTTCAAACGCGCATCCCTGGTTATGCCCCCACTTTTGCCGGGTTTCGGTTTGGTCCGCGGTCGAGGCCCGCGGGGGCGCGGGCGGCGGGGCGGTCGGGCACCGCCGCGCGCCGCGGACCGGCGACCGCGACCGGGTACCCGGCGTAGGGAATCCGCCGCCCGCCTCACGCCGGACCCCTGTCCGACAGGATCGGATCCCGTCGGTTACGGTTGGCAATCGGTTCGGTCGGCGCGGACCGCGGACCGTGCCCCGCGGCGGTCGCCGGTCGGTGACTGTGTTCACGTTCGCGTTACCACGAGCTTAAACTCGCGCTCGACGGTCGCGCCGCATTCGTGGTCTGCCGGAGCGCGCTCTAGCGCGGAGCGACCGGGACCGCGGGACTACACACTCTTTCATTCGATGGGTGGAGTGTGCGCGATGGGATGTACGGTGCGATGGACGGTTCGCGAAGGACCGCCGGCGGTTACGAGAGGCGCACACGGCGCACAGACGCTGCGCACGAGCCTCGCTCATTTTGGAGTTTGTCGCAAAAGCCAAATGCCACTTGCCAGAATGCAGAATGCAGAATCTCCCTGCCTAAGAGCAGGGCCTAGTCGACGGCGTCCCTCCTACGTCCCTCCATCGTCCCGCGGCGATGCCCAACGCCACTCGCTACGTGAGTGGCCCGCTTCGGCCGCTGCGAGCACAGCGAGGCTTGCGACTGCCTGCCTCCTAGCCGCCTCCAAGCTCGCGCCGACCCATGATCGCACCAACCCCCCCATTGTGGGAGGCAACGACTCGGGTTCAGCCACCGGCGCTCCGTCGGCGGTGCCGCAGCTCAGGCGCCCGCTGTTCGAGGCGACGCACTCCTTGCACCGGCGTGCACCCGCCTTCTTCTTGAGCTGGCTTGGCGCAAACGCCGCGCGAACCTGCCAGCGATTGCAGTCGACGCATCGCTGAGTGCTAATCGGCTCATCGATGCCATCACGCTCATCACGCTCCAAAGGCTCGGCCACATCGCCCTCAAAGGCCGACGCAGCTCGATCCTTCTCCTTTGCCAACGAGCTCGTCACCGGCTCCGCTAGCGCTTCGATCTCGCGCGCCACGCACGCTCCGCTCGTTGCTGCCAGGCGCATGGCCCCCTGGACTTCGTTCCCTGCGCCGGCTTCAGGCAGTGCCTCAGTGGGGCAGAGGGTGTCGGGCTCGGAGCCGTTCGAGGTGCGCTCAGAGGGCCTCGAGGTGCGCAGCCCGGCCCGGGCCAGAGCGTGCTGCAGCACGGGCCAGTAGCAGGCATGCGCTCGTACCACGTCGCTGATCGCTCGGCTCGCGCCGCGCAGCAGTCGACGAGCCGAGCCGGGCTCCCAGTCCTCATCGTCGCCGTCACCACCGGCGCTGTGCCGCGCCTTTAGGTGCGACGATGACGTGCAGCCACTGCTGCTGCCGTCGCCGCACAGCTTCGCGCCTTCCGTGCCCCGCCGCTGCCTCTCGTCCTCCTCGCGCGCGTCGCTCAGTAACACCTGAACCACGGCGAGGGCGCAGCGCGCGACCGTGCTGGGTTTATAGCCCCCCTCAAGCACATAGACAGCGCGTCCGTTGGCGAGGGCAGTGAGCTTCGAGGCCATGGCCGCGAACCCCTCGGGCGTGACATTCATCTCGCCCACCTTGTCACCACTCGCCGCATCAAAGCCCGCCGAGACAATCACCAGATCGGGATTGAAGCTCTGGGCGATGGGCATCACGATCGCATCAAAGGCCGCGAGGTACTCGGCATCGCCCATGCCCTCATGCCGCCACGGCAGGTTGACGCAGTAGCCCGCACCCGCGCCGCGGCCCACATCATTCACATCGCCTGTGCCAGGGAAGAACATCTTGTCCATCCGATGCAAAGACAGGTAGAGCACGCGCGGGTCCTCTTCGAAGATATCCTGTGTGCCGTTACCGTGATGCACGTCCCAGTCGACGAGCAGCACCCGATTCATGCCGTGCTTGGTCACCGCTGTGCGCGCAGCGATCGCCGCAGAATTGAGGAAGCAAAAGCCGCACATCCTGTCCGTGCACGCGTGGTGGCCAGGCGGGCGTACAACCGCAAATCCTGAGCGCAGCTGACCGCGACATACGAGCTCCGTGAGCGAGACCGCATTGCCAGCGGCGAGCCGCGCCGCACGAGGTGTGAAGCCGCTGTGATACATGTCAAGGCCTGATCTGCTCCAGCCCGTGAGTTGGGTTCCGCCTGATGTGCCGTACCAAGCACCAACCATGCGGCTCGGTGCATGCTCAAGCGCATCGAGCGCATCACAGTGCTCGACTGTGTGACACAGAAGCGCCTCATCGCGAGTCAGCTCTCGAGAGGGCACACGCTTACACTGCAACAAAGTGCCGCTCTTCTCGAGCTTATTCCAGACCGCTTGCGTCCGCTCAGGCCGTTCAATATGCTCGCGCTCCCGCCCGAGGCCGTCCTTTGGTGGCGCATGGTTCCTGTCCTCCTCTGAATATGCTAGGCCGACGACGCCCATTGCCGCGAGGGGGGGCGACGGACACACCCTGCGGCTAACGCTGCCGAAGGATGAGTTTCTGAGATGGCGACTTCCATTGGTAAGAAAGAGATTCGTGCCTTTCGTCGCGTCGCGCCGGCGCCGTCGCGGGCTTTCAAAAATGCCTTTTTTGAACATGTGTTCGAGGGTTGGGTCTCAACACTAATCTCGACAGACCAGCCGAGGCTGGCTGCCGCAGTGAGCCTGAGATATGTGATGTCGGTGCGCGCAGCCCTCGCACAGCACGTGAAAACCCGAGGCCGCGAGCAGAATCTATCCGAGGGCGGGAAGCGGAAGGAAGCAAGGGGAAGCCAAGATAGTGGGAAGAAATAAGGGGGGGGTGCGGGGAAACACATGAAAACACGTCGACGTTTGGTTCATTAGGAGCCTTGCTCGAAGTGTCGAACCCCCCCGGCCCCTCCGGCACCGCCGCACGCATCTTGGGAGAGCCCCACGGCCTTGCGCCCCATGAAAGTAACCCGGGGCCCCACGCCCCACCACGCTTTGGGAGACCCCTCCCCGTCCTTGCGGCCCGCGCCGGGCATGCAACAAGGGATTGAGCTCAGTATCGAGCTCAGTAGAGCGGGCGCAGCTGCGCAAGCTCAGCCTCGCCCATCCCGAATCGCCCGAGGGCGTGCTGGAAGCGGCGCGCTTTATTGCTCGCCTTGCGCAGCGCCTCGAGCCGCACGATGCGCCGCAGCGCCCCCACGCCCTCGAGGTGCGCGGCCCGAGCCGCTGCCGGCCCGGAACCGCATGCGTGCAAGAGGGAGCTGCACCGGCCCACAAGCGGCGCGAGTGCGGCGAAGGCCTCTGCAGTGAGGGTCGCCGCCTGGGCCGCCTCTGACGGCAGCAGAAGCAGTGAGCGATCGGGTAGCCGCATGGTCGCGTTACCGGCGCTACCGGCAGCAGGCAGCCTGCCAAAGGCGGCGCGGAGCGCGAGCACCTGCAGCATGCATGCAGCCGAGGTGCGCACCTCAGCCGCCCCCGGTGGCAGCATGTCCCACGGCACAAAGGTACCGTGAGGGCCCAGCGGGGTTGCCGGCGGCGTGCACTGCGTCTCAGCAGCGGCAAGGCCATCGTATAGCGCTGCCACGGCATCGAGCGTCGCTTGCATCGACGGCACATCGTCTGCAGCCAGTGCCGAGGTCACCGATAACGCCTCGGCCGCCGTCGCCTGTGCCGGCTCTGTCGACGGCGCAGAAGCGCCGTCGGAGAGAAGATGCTCCGAAAAGGCCCACGCATACGGGGGAGGGACGAACGTGGGGGCGTGGTCGGGTGCGAGGGGCGGCGCGGCGGCAGCCTCTCCATCAACCTCCATACACCTCGCCTGTTCATCCGCCGCCACCTCTAGCGCCACTGCCTTCGCTGCAAGCCTGGCCGCCGATGCGGCCGCGAGCGCCGCCACGTCGAGCACACCTGGCTTCGGGAGCACACAAGGCTTTGCCGCGACAGCCGTGGCCTCCACGCCGTTGGCCATGGCCGCCTCGCCTTCTTCTGCCGGCTCACTCTCTATGGGCTCTATGGGCTGCGAAGTCGCCGCTGTGTCGGCCTCGGCGCTATCCGGCCGTTCCGCTGGCTCCGTGTTGGCCTCGACTGGTGCCACTTCCGACGCAGTCTCAGCCGCCTCGGCACCTCCCACCTCATCGTCGTCTCTCACGACGCGCTTGCGCCCGAGCGACAGTCGGCCGCTTCCTCGGCGCGCCGCCGCCGCCACATCGACGTCCGCATTCAAGCCCGCCTCGGCGTCCGCGTCGCCTTCGGCCGCCCCTCCTCGCTTTGCACCTCGGGAAATGCGTCGCCCGAGCCGCGTTGGCGATGGACCATCCCCCATCGCAACCGCCTCATCTGTCGCCTCGTCCGCCACCGTCGCGTCCGCCAGCGGCGGCGCCAAGCCGCACTGGCCGTCGAGGGTCTGCTCATACGTGGCAGCTCCGAGCAGAGCACCGTCGGCCATGACATCGAGAAGTCGGAGAGGATGGTCGAGCAGCGGCGTGGCGTGCAGCGTGCACTTGAGCTCCGAGAGCACGCGGCACGCAAGGGCGCACGTCGGCACCGGCACGTGCGCTGGCCTCTGCAGGAGGACGCGACCGATCGAGGCGGTTCCACACAGATTGCCCAGCCCAATGCATCGCTCCAGGCCCATCGGCGGCGCGGGATCTGCGTCGCCCGTGGGGGGGGTGCCCGTGGGGGGGGTGCCCGTGGGGGGGGTGCCCGTGGGGGGGTCGCTCGTGGGGGGGGTGCCCGTGGTAGTGGCGGCCCAGCACTGGAGGGTGTGAAGAAGTCGGCGCAGGTCGCCACCGAGGTGCTCGACGAGCTCGAGCAGGGCTTCCTCGCGCACACTCAGCCCCGCCGCCTCGCACGCAGCCGCCGCGAGCGGGAGCACCTCAGAGGGGGAGGGGCGCACAAAGGCAAACTGGGGCGCATCCAGCTCGAGCAGCTCGCCGGGGAGCTCGTTGCACGTGAGGACGATCGGGCACTTGGTGATGGCCACGAGCTTGATCAGCGCGGCGTAGAAGCCAACGTCGTCCTCGAAGGTGATGTCCACCTCCTCTACCAAGATGAGCGAACGCTCGACCCCGCTACCACCGCCCGCCACCGCCTCGAACGCCGCGACCACCGCCGGCTTGGCTTCAGCGGGCGCGGGCGCGGGCGCGGGCGCGGGCGCGGGCGCGGGCGCGGGCGCGGGCGCTGAAGGGATCGGTGGCTTGGGTAGAGCGCGCCCAAAGAGAGCGGCGGCAGCACTCGCTTTGGATCCAGGGGGCGGAGGCGCCTTGGCCGGTGCCAGCTTGCTCGCCTTGGGCTTGAGCGGCTCGTCCGCATCGGCGGCCGCCACCATCGCGCTCGCACTTGCGCCGCCAACCAGCGCGGCAGCGCCACCGCCGACAGCTGACCACTTGGAGAGCTCGTGTGATTGGGTTGCCTCGGCAAAGTTGGTCAGGAGCGCCTTGCCTGAGCGTATCTGCGACGCGTTCACCTCGATCACCTTGTACCGGAGCTCCGCCGCGCACGCGTACACGGCAGCCGACTTGCCCACACCGCACGGGCCATGCACGATGGCGACTTGCCAAGCCTCGCCGCCGCCGCCGCCGTCCTCGTGCCCCGCAGGCCCATCGTCCTCGTCCGAGCCGACGACAAAGTCATCGTCCGAGTCGGCAGCCCGTTTGCGGCGCCGCTTGCCCGCACCACGGCATGGGCCCACGCGTCGCTCGAGAGCGCGAGCCTTGGCGGCGGCGGCGTCGCCCCATTGGCCTAGCCACCGCTGGAGAGCAGCCGTCACCTGCCGGTTCCCACAGACCTCGTCGCTACAGCGCGGGCGAAGCCCATCCACCCACAGCCCGCCTCCAAACGGCATCGTGCCGCACGGCACCGTGCCGCCGCTGCCCTCGTCGCGTCGGAACAGCTGTAGCCACCGGGCCTTTGCGGCGGCCGCCTTCGCGGCCGCCCTGGCCGCGGCGACCGGCACGCTGTCTGCGGCGCTCGCCGCTGTCTCCCTCGGCAAGGCACCTGATGGTGCTGGCGCAATGAACTCGTCAGCTTCCAGAAGCGACGACGACGCGTCACCGCCGGACAAAGCGGTGCCAATGACATCTGAAGAATCGCGCTTTGGCAGCCGCGCCAGTCCACGGACGAAATCGGCCGCCGACGCCTCGGGAGCCCCGAGGCCTGGCGGCGTGGAGGCCGCCCCAAAATGCCGAGCGACGAACGCTGCATCCCATGGCCATGCCTCATACCACGCGGAGACGCCCGCCGCCGTCGCCGCCGCGAGCGCTTCGTCTGCGAGGTCTTCCACGGGGGCGGCCGCATCGTCTGCGAGGCCCTCCACGTCGTCCACATCGAACGTGTGCTCGCGCAGCGGCACGCGGTTGGCTTCGGCGGCCGCGGCCATGCGCACGGCGTCCGCGAAGGCGGCAGTAGGTTTGGAGAAGATTGACGCGACGGAGCGCCCGGCGTTGACGGCAGCCAGATCGGCCTTGAGGCGCGCCTGATCCGCCGCCCAGCGATCCTTGGCCTCCTGTTGCCTCTGCAGAGCGGCAAGCCGGGCCTCCTCCGCCTCGGCCGCACGACGCGACTCTTCCTCCGCAGCCTTTTGCGCCCGCGCCGCTTCGCGGGCCGCCGCCGCCGCCGCCTCCTTGGTCGCCGCCTCCGCCTCCGCCTTGGCCTTCTTCTCCTCCTTTTGGGCGGGTGTGAGGAAGAAATCAGTGGGCGCTGACCGTTTGCCACCCGTGCCGGACGCTCTCGCGTCCGCCGACGTTGAGGTAGCACCCCCGCTGCTCGGCTTTGCGCTCTTGGCTGCGTGTCTTGACTTGCTGCTCTCCGCTTTAGCCGCCGCCTTGCCGCCCGCGCCCGCGTCCGGTGCCGTTGCATCCTTGCTCACCGATCTGCCCACGGCGGCGCCCTTGAGGCGCGCCGTGGCGAGCGCCACGAGCGGCGCGAGCTTCAAGTCCGCAAATGCCTTCATTTCGACCGCCGCCTGGTACACCCAGTTCTCGGCCGGGTTGTACAGCATCGAGTTGCTCCAAATGAGCTCCACGTCCGCAGCCGCCTCGAGCACGTCTGCGTACCCGCCGCGCTC
>PJAB01000944.1:0-18862 GCA_002887195.1 Chrysochromulina parva | reverse complement strand
GAGCTTCTCCTTGAAGAGGGCCGAGTCGTCGCGCTTGGCGTTGGGCAGCACGACCTCCTGGAGCATCTGCACGAGGCAGTCGGGCAGCGGGATGAGCTTCGTAGCGAGCTTGTGGATGCCGTGGTACGGGTTGGAGCGCCAGAAGGAAATGCGGATCAGCACCTCGACGAACTCATAGAGCACGAGCTCCTGATCCAGCTCGTCGTCGCGCTGCGCCGCCGCCTTCTTCGACCGGCCGGGCGACGTCGTCGCGAGCGCCTTGGACGTTGAGCCAGCGGTCTCCTCCTTGGCGGCTGAGGTGCCCTGCTCGGCCTTGCGCTGGAAGTGCGCATCATTGTTGTTGAGCGCATTCGCCTTCTTGAACATGTTCTGCATCACGTCGAAGCGGAGGTCCTTGGTCTCGAGGCTCACGTCCTTGACGAAGTCCTTGAACTCGGACATGGTCATCTCGACCGCGTCCTCGGCCGTGGTCGAGCCGCCAATCGACTTGGAGTAGTGCGCGAAGATGTTGGTCAGGTCCGAGAAGCACTCCTGCAGGCAGCCGAAGACGCTCTTCTCCCAGATCGGGAAGTAGTGCAGGTCGGCGATCTCGATGTTCTGCCAGCAGTCGAGCCACTTGCGGTGCGCCGCGAGCGTCTGGCCGGGCAGCGGCTTCGCGAGCTTCCAGTTGTAACGCTCCGCGTGGATGTAGGTCGCATCGCGGATGACAGCCTCGTCCGACTTCTCACCGAGGATGTTTTGGATCACGCCGCGCACGCCGTCGGCGAGCGACATAAGCTTGATCTCGCCGTACTTGTCGCGCGCGCAGCGCGCGAGGCACTCGATGAACTCGTCAAAGTCGAGCGTCGCCATTAGGTCGGTGTCCGACGAGTCGCCCGCAGTCATCTGCTCGAGCGACTGCGAGTTGAGGAACGCGAACTTGGCCTCGAGGGTCGAGAGACGGCACGTAAACTTCTCCTTGCACCGCTCGTCGCCCGTGATGTCCGACTCGCGCGAGACGGTGCAGTCGCCCACGAAGGCGCCCTCGCCCAGGCCGCCGCCCTCGCCCGCCTTGCCCGAGGTCTTGGACTTCTCCATGTGCTTGAGGCCCTTGCGCTTGGCAAAGTGCAGGTAGCCACGGCAAATGTCCATCCAGGTCTCCATCGAGAGCTTGTTGTCGGCCTTGCCCTTGAGGGCCGTGAGCTGGTTGACCTCGTTGTAATAGTAGGTGAGCTTCTCGCGGTACTCGTCGAAGACGCGCTGCACCTCGGCGTCCTGCGCGATCTCCTCGCGGAAGAGGGACGACATGTCCTGCTTCGCGTTCGGGATCAGCACCTCCTCGAGCATCTTCTTGAGGCAGCCCGGCAGCTCGATGAGCTTGGCCTTGTTGTCGTACTGGCCGTGCTTCGGGTTGGCGCGCAGGAAGGAGATGCGCACGAGGCAGCCGAGGAATTCGGTGAGCTGCAGACGGTTGTCTGGCTTGGCGTTCTTGCCCTTGTTCATCGTGGCCAGGTCCATCTCGCCCGACTTGTCGAGGAAGACGTCGGGGAAAGCACCCTTCTTGGGCGAGATCGGCTTGTTGACGTTCTTGGTGAACGCGGCGTCCTCGAGCTCGGACTGGACCTGCGAGTTGCGCTTCTCGCGCTGGCGCTGCTCGAAGGCCTCGGCGGTGTTGGACGCGTTCGCCTTTGCGAAGACGTTAGTCATCGTCGTGAAGTTGATCATGCGCGTCTCGAGCTTGGCGTCCTTGACGAAATCGTGGAACTCTTCGAGCTCCATCTCGAGCGCGTCGGCGGCCGAGTCGATGCCCGAGATGCCCTTGGAGTAGTGCGAGAAGATGCGCATGAGCGCGGGGAAGTGCTGCTGCAGCGTATCGTGCACGCCCTTCTCCCAGAGCGGGAAGTGGTGGATGTCCATGAGCACCAGCTTCTCCCAGCACTGGCACCAGAGCTTGTGCTGCGCGGGCGAGAAGCCGGGGAGCATCTTGGTCTGCTTCTGCCAGTCGTACCGGTCCGCCTTGATCACGGTGGTCTCCCACATGCACATCTCGGGCGTCTTCTCGAAGAGAAGGTTCTGCAGCCACGCCCGGGTGGCGTCCGCCATGGTCATCGCCTTGCGGTTGTGCGAGGGCAAGAAGGTGGTCATCAGGTGCTCGTACATGTTCACCGCGCAGCGCGCGATGCACTCGCCCAGCTCGGTGAAGTCGAGCGTGGCCACGTCACTCTGCTCGGCGTCGACGTCGCCGCCCTGAACCTGCTCGATCGTTTGCGAGCGCAGGAAGTTCCAGCGGCACTGCGGGATCGAGAGCTTCGCCTTGAAGGTGATCTGGTTCTTGCGGCTCGTGCGCTCATCGCCAGTGATCTGCGACTCCTGCGCGAGGAACCACTCGCCGACCATCTTGGGGCACGGTGGCTTGGAGCCGCCGCGCTCGCGCGTCTCGGGATCGGGGCCGTCCATGAGCGCCACCCACATCTTGTACGTCATCTGCGGGTTCGGGTTGTCGATGCGCCGCTCCTTGCGCAGGATGGGGCGCAGCCAGTTCTGGAGCTTCTCGCGGTACTCGGCGAGCACCGCCTGCGTGGCCTGGTCGCCCGCAAGCACCTTCTTGAACTCGCCCGAGGTGTCGCGCTTCGCCTTGGGCAGGATGCACTCCTCGAGCAAGATCTGCGTCGACTCGGGCACCGGCGTGAGGTCCTTCTTGTTGTACTTGGAGCCCCACTGCGGGTTGGCGCGCCAGAAGGCCGTGCGCACGAGGAAGTTGATGAACTCAAAGAGGTTGAGCTGCATGTCGGCGGTCGCGTCCTTCTTCGCCTGGCGCGACGTGGGCGCGCTGATGCCGATGCCCTTCACCTGGGCGTCCGCCTCCTTGGCCTTGCCCTTCATCTTGTGGCGGTCGGACGAGCCCGAGGCCGCGATGGCCGCCTCGGCATTCGCCGAGCAAAAGTGGCGCGTGAGCTCGTCGACCTTGAACTCCTTAGTGCAGAGATCGGTGTCCTTGGCAATCGTAAGCATCTCCATCAGGCCCACCTTGGTCGCATTGCCGATCGAATCCGAGCCCGACACAGAGGAGCCGCAGTAGTGGAGGAAGATGGACTGAAGCTCGGGGAAGGCGCCCTGAAGCACATCGTGCAGCTGCGTCTCCCACAGCGGGAAGCCGTGCAGATCCTTGAAGGTCATGTTGCGCCAGCACACGAGCCAGTTCTTGCGCTGCGCTTCCTTAACCTTCTCGTCGAAGTCGGCCGCGCCCTCGGACGCCTCGGACGCGACTGCCTCAGTGATGACCTCCATCTCGGTCGCCTGGCCAAGCACATTCTGCACCATCGAGCGCACGCGCGACGCAAAAGACATCTCCATGATCGTCGAGTACTTCTTGTCACCGCATCGCGCGAGCGCCTCCATCATGCAGCCGAGCGTGTAGTCAGGCTGGCCCACGGCGAGCAGCTCCGGGTCTTGCGTGTCGAGGAAGGCGTGGCGCGCCTGCAAGTCCGACAGGGACGATTTGTGCGTCACCTGCAGGCCCGACGCCTCGGTCGTCTCAATAGAGCGCGTGCCGAGGCAGCCCTTCTCCTCGAGGAAGGCGATGAACTGCGTGTAGATGTCCGAATTGGACTTCTCAGCCTTCTCCTGCAGCTTCGAGATCCATTGCTGGATCTTCTCCGAGTACGAGGCGATGACCGACTGTGCCTCGGAGTCGCCCTTGAGCACGGAACGGAACTCTGCAGAGTTGCCCTTGTGCATGCGCGGCAGGAACTCGTTCATCAGGTTCTGCACGCACTGGAGCACGGGGACGGTCTCCTCCTTCTTCGACTCCTTGGCGGCCACGTAGCGCGGGTTGTCGCGCCCGAAGGCCAGGTGCACCATCAGAGTGATGAACTGCTCGACGCCGAGCGACAGGGTCTCATCCTGCGAGGAGCCAATGCCCTTGGCACCGCCCTTCTGCATGAAGAGACGCGACATCTGCTCCATGTCGTACACCTTGAGCTCGAGGTTGGCATCCTTGACAAGCTTCTTGAAGCCGGCTGCGAAGGGGCGATCGGGCAAGTAGCGACGGGACGCGACGGTGAGCAGGCGGCCCACAGGCAGCGAGAGGGAGCTTCAGCTGCAGCCGCAGCTTCAGCCGCAGCTTCAGCCGCAGCTTCAGCCGCAGCCGCAGCCGCAGGCGCGGAGCCGCAGCCGCAGTCCGGCAGGCAGGCTGCAGGGAGTGGCCGGCGCCCGCCCGAGTCCGTGCGACGCGGCTGATGAGTGAGACTCCACGCGCAGGGCTTGCGCCTGTCCTCCCGCCCGAGCTGCTGCTGCGTCCACCAAGCTGGCAGCCGAGTTGCACTGAGCGGCGGTGTGGCGATGGCGGTGGAGCCACATTCCTCGGGCGCTATTACGGCCACTCGTCGGCGCGTCGATAGGTTGCCGGGCCGCCCGCCCCGTCGGTCATTACGCTGGCGCAACAATTAGCGCCTCAAAGGCAGCGACAGTGGCTGAAGCGGGCAGAGGTGCAGTGCAGCAGCAGGCGCAGCAGCAATCGCAGCGCCAGGCGCTGCGCGCAGCATTAGCGGTGCGTACCAAGGCGAAGGCGCGTCGCCTGCTCGAGCGTCTTGCACTCCGACTGCTTGCAGTAGTGAATGAAGACGCTCACAAGCGTGTCATAGCGCTCTTTGATGATCTCGATGATCTGCTCATTCGGGCAGTGCGGCAGGCCATCAAGGTTGACCTGCGCGAGCACCTCCTCCTTATTCTTGGGGGCAGCGGCGGAGTGGAGCTTGCCCGCCGGGGCGTCAGGCGGGGCCGAGGCTTCTTTGCCACCCTTCTTGTCATCCTTTGCCGGCGGCGCCGCCGCCTTCGCAGCGGGAGGAGCACCTTTTGGAGCCATGCTAGCACCCTGCGATCAGAGAGCAGTCAGGAGGTGAGCTTGAGCAGGCGCAGCGAGCTTTGACCGGCTCGGTGCTCCGTCGCAGGCGCGGCGACCAGCGCAGTGAGGGCGCACCACTCCAAAAGTGCTAAAACTCGTTTCGTTTCGTTTGTCCAAAATGAATTCACACTCGCGCCGCCCAAATTCCAATCCCAACTTCCCAAGCAAGCACGCAAGAGTGAAAGAGGGGTTTTGAGCGACTTGCTCGGCGTCGCTGGAAGACTATCCCAAGAGAGTCTCCCAAGAGTGAAGAGACGCACGAAATAAACGCACAGGCAGGTGGCCTTTGTGCTTACTGCTTTGAATAGCTTTGGCGTTCACTTTCGATCTTTGTACTTCGCTCTTCCAACTTAGAGTGGACTGTGATCAGTCTGTTCAGTCTGAGGTCTGTGCACTGTGGTGAGAGCGTGAACTAGTACTAGAGGAGGTGTGCGCTGTGCGTTTTAAAAAAGGACGAATACTTGAACGTCGAACTTGAACGCAGTGGCTTTTATACGTTTCAGCATTGTTGAACTATCTCTGAAGCATCACATTCAAACAGTTGGAGTAGCTGGCCCCATGCGTCCACACTCGACTTTCCAGTCTTGCTCCGGGTTTGGGTGCCTCTCCTTCATCGGGTCAGGACAAACCCAGTCCGAAAGAATCGTGAGGCCTAAACCCCCCTTGGCCACCACCCCATGTTTCGGATCGCTCGGGTCGATGCGCACGTGCGAGCAGTCGTAGACGGGCGCTTTCCAGTCGTCAGCGCTCTTCCACACGGGCAGAGTCGCGCGAGATGGCAGCGGTCTGCACACTCGGAATAGATCGTGCTTACGATTGGACTGTTGAAGATGCGCATAGCGGCCGAAGAGGCCAGCGGACACCACACTCCCGGAGATAGTCGGATCACCCTCGAGCGGAAATTTGACGGTCCTATTTGCAGTTGTTTTCGTGAATCGGACATAGCCAAACGGGAGCGGGTTGAGGACCCAAAGCTGCTGTTCAAGGAGTTTCAGCGTGGTGTTCGGCGGCGCCCACCCTTCGCGCATCATCCATTCGACCCATAGAATACCATTCTCTTGCTCTGTGCCGGGCTTGCGACACAGTCGTTTCCGTGGTAGTGCGAGCACGTCCGGATCGAGCTCAGACGAGGACACACACTCTCGGCAGTACGGCGGTGCGAGCGACCAAAAAGCGAGCACATCGTGTGCGAGACCAAACATGCAGTGGTCATCCACTGTGTAGTGCCCATAGAAGGTGGTGAGGTGCATTTGGAAGGGGCACACGCCTAGCCGGCGCGACAGAGGCGGCATGTTTTGTCGCCGGGAGCCATCGGCGACTCTCGAGGAGAAGACCACTGGCGGCTGTGCGAGAGCGACCGCAGCGAGGCGCTCCATGACGTTAAGCCCGGGCTCGCCGTGGAGCGGGACGGTCGTACCGGGCCCGCCTTTGTTCAGGCTCCAGATCCATTGGTGAGGTTGCACAAATCCCGCATCCGGCCGGTGCACGAGCACCCACCGTGGTCTCCACAGCTCGATGGCGTGTCGCACGCCATGGTAGACGGCCTCACGCTGCACGTTACGGAACCCGATGCCGAGCTCTAGTGGCGGCTCGGCTAGCACAAAGCCAAATGTTGCCGGGTAGCGGCTCTGCAGCTCCTCGAGCGTTGGCTGCTGTGCGGCACTGCCCGCACAGCCGCGATTGTGCGAAAAGACGACTCCGACGCCAGGCATCGTTGCGAGGTAGTGCCCCATGCAGGCGCGCGTGAACGCTACTAGCGGGCCCTTGATGACGATCGCGTACTTCAATCGGTGAGGCGGTGCTGTCGACCTGAACTTGGCCTCCATTCATGACATGTGCATGGTCTCTGGTGCACCAACCCGGGGAGTGCGGCCGTTTACCGCTTCAAAAACACCGCAACAGGGAGCCGGGACACCCGTGTGTGTGATCAAGTGAATGTGTCTGTGTCTGTGTGATTTCTTACACACGGGACACTTCCTGTCTGCGCTGCACTTCCTGTCTGCACCGAGGGTGGACTACGCCACTGTTGCTGAAAACCGTACACGCTTAGTATGCCTGGGGGTGCCCCCTCGCCACGTGTACGCTGCCTGTAGGCGATGTTTACTTACTTACAGTTACTTCGCATACCGTCCGGGCGATCAAGCGCCGGACCGGTGTGTGGGCGGTCGGTGATGGCAACGGCGCCCAGGCGAGGGAGCAGCGAGGATCGTAAGCTGATGATTATAAACAGGAGTTACACGATACCATAGTTCTTCCGCAGGTACCTCGCGATGGAGTCAGGACTGCGGCACACCAATACATACCCGCCGTGGCTGCAGTACCACGTCACCCACTCTCGAGCGGCGGCCCTGCCCCGTTCCAACGCACGCTCAACACCACCGGGGAAGGCCGCGCTCAGATAGAGCTCGTCGCCTAGGCCGACGCCACTAGTAAACGCGTGCGTATAGTTCCATGCGGCAAGCTGCGACCGCAGCGCCGCCGAGGGGCGCTCGATGGTCATGGCCATGATGTGGTATGGCCTTCTCATGGGAAAGTGCAGCAGGACCCGCTCCTCCGAGCCCTCGACGTCAAGAGACAAGTAGTCGATAAAATGCGGGGCATGGGCGGCTTCCAGGATGTCCGCAAGGGGCACGGTGTGCACTGGCCTTGCATTGGCACTTGCACCCAGGGTCGTCGCATGTGTGGTGCCTGCATCACCATCAGTCATGCGCGAGAGACCGTCGTCCGTATGCACCCTAAAGATGGCCTTTGCGTCCAGATCAGCGCCCGCAAGTGCGGAGACAACTGAACATCTGCGGTGACGCAACAGCTCAAAGGCCAGCGCATCGTTGCCCTCAATACAAACTCCATGCCACCCATGGTCGCGCTCCAAAGCTCGTGTGTTCGACAAATGAATCGCGTGGTTGGCGGCAAGGTCGACAAAATATCGTGGCCTTACGCCATCCTCTGCACGGCCAAACATGCCTTGAATCACGCAGTCCTGACCAGCTTGCGAGTTCCAGAAGCCAGCAACATCATTGTGACGTCCTTGCAACTCATGGAGCACGGAGGAGTTCGAAGAGATGCCGGTGCGTGCCCCGGCGAGCTCATCTTTCGACTGGTACAGGGTCAATGTTCGCCACGCGGCGAGCGTAGCGCCGGCTACCAGAAAAAGGGCCATCATCGGCGGCCGCCTCCAATAATTCAAAGGCGCTCTGATGATGACGCGCAACGTACTGTACAAATTAGGACTGAAGTTTGTACAGTACAGACGCAAAAGTAACGGCGACGAGTTTGCGCCCAAGTTCAAGTTCAAGTTCAAGTTCAAGTTCACCCCCACTGCTAGCCTCGAGAGCACATTCGATAGGCTTCCGTTAGGTTGTCTGTTGTTTATGAAGTAACTTGAACTTGAACTTGCGCCCAAGACCGTGTGCGTTGGTGGTGTGGGGCAAGTGTGGGGCGGGATGGTTCTGAGGTTCGCGCTGTGTGATCCGTGTGCCCGTGTGTCCCGTGAGCCGTGTGTGCCCCGGCTCCCCCCGCGTCTTTTTACTGGTACCGGTACGAAAGCTACATTCGATCTACGATCCACATCAGCTCCAGCCCGGGCGGGGCGGGCGCCGGGCCTCGTCGTTCGCGATGTGGTCTTGCTTGTACAGCGCCATCCAGACCCGGTTGGATTTCTGGTTGCAGCACCTCACGCCGGAGGAGACGTGTTGAATACCATACACTCTACGGGGTGCGGGGGGGTTTCCTATCCTTTTGGGGGAGGGTTCCTATCGGAAATCGGATAAACGTATCCTGATGTATTTTGATGTATCTTGCATGTATCCCTTATGCCTGATGTATCTCAAATGTATCTTACATGCTCTGTTACATTCCAAGAGAATACATGTATCCTTCACATTGTGCATGTATTTTACACGTATCCGGGCAGTCTGTCGAGCCCGACACAGGCCAAGAGTGGCAGCCTACGACACACAGAAGTCATGGCGACTCATCGGCTACCGACGAAGACGGAGGCCACATGCCACACTGTGGGTACACTGTGGGTGCCGAGCTACGCGACGCTGTCGAGGCCCTCACCTACCACGGTGCTACCGGCGCTGTTCCGGAGATCCGGACTACTTACGGACTACTGCTTCACGGTCGACGGTCGTCGCATGCTGTATGACGTAAAACGGATCTCCGAGTCGCTACTGGCCTACGGTTGCAGTGGCCTCTAGCCGTGGGGGGCCGCTTGAGCACAGGGCATCTCTCGTTCGTGATGTAGGGTGGAGGGCGTGGAGTTAGAAGTCCGATTTTGGCGTTATATCATCAAAAACGCGACATGAGATGTCCCTCGTCGACACATGATATATAGATATATTCATGATACAAATGCATGACATGATATATGATGATATAACTCGCCTTTTGGAAAACATGATACCAACATGATATCACAAAAATAAAATTATGATACATCGCACAAATATCATGTCCCAGCGCGACGACCGAAGCCGCGGCCGACTCAACAGCCGCAGGCCCGGAGCCGACCGCTCCCCGCGGCCGACTCAGAAGAGGCCGCCCCCAGCTAACCCGACCCTGCCTCCACCCGCTCCCAGAGTGCCTCCCCGCGCCTGCTCGAAAGCGGTCGGCGAAATGAAGGCGCGTGCTGCAGACGCGTAGCGGCCGGCAGTGCGGCCGGAGCCCCCGATAAGCTCGAGACGCGAGAGGCGGAGGCGGGCATGCGCAACGGCCGCGGCGAAGCCGACCTGAGAGCGCAGGGTCGAGATCATGAAGGACCGCGCGTCGAGCATGGAGCGGGCGCCGAGCGAGCGCCACTGACGCTGGGCTGACGACGACGCAGCCTGGGCAAGGAGGATGCCGACCTCCCTGGACCCCCCGCAAGCGGTGCTGCCTAGGTGCTGCCAAAGACCAGGCCGCGTACTGGAGGGAACGAGGCGAGGATATCGACTGCCGTCGGTGCCCCGACTGGTGCGGCGGTCCGAATGTACCAGGCTGCTGTCCGGGCGTCGAGCGCGGCAGCCGCTGTGCCTACGTGCGGGGTGTGTGTTGTTGGTGGGTTTGGATGGTTGTGAGGTTCGCCTGTGTAGTCCGAGTGCCTTTGTGCGTCCGCGTGTCCCGTGTGTCCCGTGTGTGTCCCGGCTCCCCCGGTGTCTTTTTACCGGTACGAAGCCGCACCGCGACGGCGTTTTTTTGACGGGGTTGTGGCATTCGCGGTGAGTCGCCGCGCGCGCCCGCGCTCCGCGCAAAGCCGACGCACAACCCGCACCACGCACACGTACACGGCACGCGAAGTCCACGAAGCTTCTCGTCTTCGGCAACATTCGCAAATGAATCCATCGGGAGATGATCCCTTTAGCGATGATCTTTTTGCGCAACTCAGCACCGGGGCCGACGAGGATCTCCAGCATCTGGTGGACTCACTTGGTGGAGATCCCACAACCTTGCTGCAACAGTTCGAGGACACAGAGATACATGCCGATGCACTGCAACCTGCCGCTCCACCGCCTGTGCCAACGGACTCGGACACGTGGGAGGACTGTGCGCTGCACACGGAGAAACATCAGGTCCACAAGGTGATGCACGAGAACACGGAGGAGAAAGAGTACATCGTCTCCAATATGCGCCTTTTTGAGATTGTGGTCGTGCTTGTTAACTTGCGGGCCAGTCGCCCATCGCCCAATCGCCTGCGCTTGGTTGCACGGTTGCTCTACGAGAACTCCAACCCTGTCCGAGCCATCGATGGTGAGCCACTGCTGACTGGCGACACGCACGTGACCGTCACTGAGGGGCGCGCGCACTTGCGTCTCAAGATGGGTAAGACTGCCCTGTCTGCACGCCATGGTCACCAGCGCTTTCGTGTCAAGATCGAGCCCGAGGACGAGCAGCTTGCAGCAACCTACCCGAGCCTCTCGCAACTGACTGAGCCGCTCAAAGCGGTCACGAAGTTGAATCCTCCAGCCACGCCGACCGCTTCCAATCGCCCCTCTGCCAGCGAGCCATCGCCTCCGCTGCCCGACTACGCTCTTAGACCCACGACGAGTCTCGGTGCCGGCACCGGTGACGAAAGCCCTGCTGGGTCCACGTGCATGCAGTGGCAGGCGATGAGCTCGGCACGGGGGAGCGGCGCTGACGCCACGACGTCAGCGACCACGGAAACCGCGATGCCCGGCACTGCGGCCGCGGGAGGGCGCCCGGGCACTTTGCAGGCGCAGCTGGCTGAGGGCAGGAGTGAGGGAGAGTCTATCCAGAGCATCGTCGAACAGCAGCGGCAGCAGATCGAGCAGCTGACCAGGGAGAACCGGTTGATACTGGAGGAGCTCACTCGTGTTCGCAGCCTGCAGCAGTGACATGATACCCTGCGACGGCTGGCGGTTTGAGGCAGGTTTGAGGCCCATGTTGAGGCCATGGGCACGCCACGGCCAGTAGACGTTGACATGCGATACACACGAGACGGGCTCGACGTTTCTCGAGGTGCTTGGACGTGTCTCGAGGTTCTCGAGTTATCCTATGGTTAGGTAGCCGCGACCTTGCTTGCTTGCTTGGCGGTGTCGCGTAGAAGTTGATTTCCACCGCACAGACCACTTTTGAGGGCACTTTCATTGTACCCATTTTTGGGCATCAGGTTTTTACATTGTCCAGAGACCCTAATTCGGCATCCCCTTCGATGGCTGAAAACTTATCGGGTGGAGTGGATCGACTCGCCATTTCGAGTGGGTCACAGACACCACCTTCGGGGCAAGCCCAACCACCAGCCGCATCTCCAGCAGTCGGCCGACGGTCGCGTCCTCAGACACCAACACCACAGGCACGGGCGCAGGCGGCGGCGGCTTCGGCGACGGCGATGTGGGAGGGGTGGCGGGCCGTGGGTGGACCAGCCGCCGCGCCGGTGCCGTGGCCACGGTCTTCAGGTGACGAATATGACGACGAGTGGTGGTGGGCTCCTATTCAGTTCAAAGATCCTACATCAACGCTGGCAGTGTTGGATGAGTCAGCGGTCGTATTTATGGGCATGGACCGAGGCCACGAGAGGACGGATGCGGTGCCACAAGTAGCCATCTTCGGCGCCATGGCCACAATCGCGGCAACCCTGCTCGGTGGCGGCGGGGCCGTAATTCCTCTCGAGGACTCCGTCAGGCAAACGGGCTGGGTCCTGTCACCGCTGCTCTTCTTGATTGGCGCGAGCTGGTCCACGTACACGAGCTGGCTGCTGATCCGGGCCAGCGGGCTCTCCGGGGAGCAGTCCTACGAGGAGCTCGCCGGCCGCACGCTGGGGCCCTTCGCCGCCCGCATGGTCCAGATTCTGATCGTCATCAACTCCTTCTTCCTCGGCGTCTCGGTGCTCGAACTCTTCGAGACTCTGCTCGAGGTCCCCTTTTCGCGCGAAATGATCCTCGTCATCGGCGGCGGCCTGATGCTGCCTGTGATCGCAATGGTGCGCGACATTGACCGACTCTCTTTTGTGTCCTATATCACGGCCTGCACTGCCGTCATCTTCGTCGTCTTTGTGATCGTACGCGAGATCGTCGGTTCAAAAGTCCGCCATTCAAATTTGAATGCGTTCCCCGTGGGCCAGAGCGAGATCGATGGGGCCGTCTTTGCGCTTCCCGCGCGAACCCTGTGGCTGCAATGCTTCTCGACGGTGATGGTGGCCTTCGTTGTCCAATTCAACGTCCTTCCGCTCCTCCAGACGTTCCCCAAGGAGCATGCCGAGAGTGCGATGACGACAGCACTCTTCATTGGTATCGCGATCCCGACGATTATATACCTGACGATCTTGCTGCTCTCGTACCGTACGTTCGGGGACCGGACGTACGAGTACATCATCGAGCACTACGAGCGCTGTCGCAACGGCCCGCTGATCCTCAGCCTCCTGGGCATCGGCCAGCTCCTTTCCTACCCCATCCACGTGCACTCGGGCGTGACGGAGCTGAGCAAGCCGCTCCTATCTGGTGCGCGCGCCCTCGGGCTGGGTCTGAAGGTGGACCTGAGTGGCGGCAGCAGCTCGGCGGCTGCGGGAGGACAAGGCGTCGGCGGTGCGATCGGCGGTTCGATCGCCGGCGAGGCGAGCGAGGGAGCTGGGCGGCCCCCGCCTGTGGCCGAGGGGATGAGCCCTCACAAGTGGCACGATGACCAGCCGGTCGGGTCGCCTGCGCCCCCGACCGAAAAGACAGATCTTCTCTCGTCGAGTCGACCCGCGCCGAGTTACATGGGCACGGCTTACACGATGGCCGTGGGCAAGGCGGAGGTAACGGCGCACGAGGGTGACGAGCAACTCTCCTCGGACACCGCCATCGTCGTGGCGCACGCGTTCGTTGGCACTGTGTGGGTGGTGATGACGGTGGTCGTTGCCGTCGTCGTCACCGACGTGGGGGAGCTGATCGCTCTCGTCGGCGCCTTCTGCGCGATGCCCCTCATGACGATCTTCCCGCCGCTCATGTACTTCTACTGCCCCGGGGCCGAGGACGAGCCGTTCCGGTGGTTTCACCTGGGGATGTTTGTGTTCGGCGTGATCACGACCATCGTGTGCGTATGGATCACAGTGCTTGTGCTACTGCTGTGAGGAGTGTGAGCAGAGGTCATATCTCGTGACCTTTGTCATCTCAAGTGTATCGTGGAGCTGCACAGCTCGCACGGTGTGTCTCACGTGTTGGAGTTCGGAGAGCTTCACAGTTCGAGGTAGCGCTGACCGCGTGCGTTGTGACCGTACGTTCAGTATTAGCAGTGATAGGTGAGTGAGGCTGTGAGAGGTGTTCGTACGGTAAGTTTGGAAGTGTACGGTCAAGCAGGATGAGGCGTACATCCTCATATGTATTTTATAAAGTCTCTCACGTGCAAGAGAACGAGAACGCTGAGAAGACTCACCGTGGTCCTTCTTGTCCGCCGTCAATTGCTTCTTGTGGTGCGTGCCGCCCCGTGGAGTCTTCTCAGCGGAGCACCAGGTCGCGCTGAACGAGACACCGGGGAGCCGGAGTGCGCCCATGCGCGGGCGTCATTCCCCGATGACCCTAACGCGCACCCACCAGAGCGCCAGGGAGAAGAAAACCCCACAGGGTTGTGGCAATCGGGTGTGTGTGGAGTGTGCAGAGCGGTGGCTGTGCGGCAGAGGCGTGTCGTGTGCGCGGGCACCTTACTCAAGTGGTCGGGGATGTTGAAAGTGATCGTGCACATCGCATTCGCCGTCATGGGAAGTGCCAACCAACATCACAAGCTCGACGAGACCACGCTTCGCAACTCTGGTGTCGTCGGCGAGAGGTCATCACACGCTTCTCCACACAACTGCTTTTCGAGGGTGATGCGCGCGCACATTTTACGCGAAGGATGCATGGAGCGCCGCAATTACTCACAGCCAGAAGGGTGCATGGGGCCAGTGCTGCACCAGCCCGCTGTGTATGTCCTGCACGCGGTGCACTTAACCGCGCGTCGGGCCTCCATCGAGGGTCAATTGAAGCGTCTGTGCGCCGCAGATGTCACGTGGGTGCTGTGCGGCACGAAGGGGCAGTACGAAACCGAGCTGACTGATCAGCAGAGGTTCTGCATACATCCTTGCGTCGCCGACTCGTTTTGGAATCCCACACGTCAACCCATTGCAAACGGGACCATCTCGCTCGCGATGAAGCACAAGGGAGCCTACATCGACATGATGGATCGGAACTTGCCCTCAGCAATCATCCTTGAGGACGACGCGCACCTGCAGCCCACCATTTGGGAACATCTGAGCACCGTGCGTTTGCCAGCTGATGCGACGATCTACTACCTAGGATCATTCACGCAGGGTGACAACGTCTTTACCAGCAAATGGGGCGATGCCAGACACGAGAAGCTCCATGGCCAGCATCCTACAGGATTGAGTGTGCATGAGCGCAACAGCTCGCTGTGGCCCGCCATCCTGGGTGGAGTGGGCTACGTGATGTTTCCTCCGGGCGCGCGTGTGCTCGGAGAGCGACCGATCATCACCACGGCTGATATCGAGCTTTCGGTCGAGCCTGATACATATCGGATAGACTGCACCTTTGACGAAAAAGGCAGGCCCAAGTTCAGCCTGCCCGGGACGCCGGGGTTTCGAGAGTGTTCAAACAGCTGCACAATGCGGGACGGAAGCGGTCACTCGAAGACCTTCAAGCTGGGCTCACCTAACCCTCAGTTTGGCCCCAGTCGATGGCTCGTATGGCCTGAGAAATTCCTTAAGGGTGGGACGCATTATGTCGCATGATTCTTGTTGTGTGTGTGTGTGTGTGTGTGTGAGTGCTCACCTCGCTTGAAGTTGAGTAACGTCAGATCCTGTGAGTCCATGCTGTCATTAGACAGTCTTTTAGTTTAGAGTTTTACCGACGACGGGCTGCAGTACAAACAGGACAGAGCCCCAGGCCAACCAGAGGTACGTGACGTACGCGAGCGCGGGAGCCCACGATGTCCAGGTTGCGCGTCGTTGTTCGACCACGCTCTCCCTCTCGGTCCGCGACCAGTCTGCGGGCGTGCGAGCGGCGGCTGCCTCTCGTCGCCGAAAGTCGCGAGCCTTCGAGAGCTGCTCCCACTCGGCTGTCCTAAGCGCACTTGAGAGAATGGCATGCGCGGCCACGAGTCTCCGAAAGGACTTCGCTGCATCGGGCTGCCGATTCACGTCCGGATGCAGGAGCCGCGCTTGCCGTCGAAAAGCTGATCTGATCTCGTCGCTTGTGGCACGAGCAGACACATTGAGGATAATCCTAAGATCTTCGCCGGGCTCGAGCTCGCTGGTGCGAATGAAGGTGCACTGAAGAGGAGCGCAACGTGCAGCGACTCTTCGAGCGTTGATGGTCGACGGCGCCGTCGTCGACGCTGCCAACGCCAGGACCAATGAGAGGAAGGAGGCGCGCATGCACGAAGAATTCGTCAAGTTTGCGAAAGGGTCAGTTGAAACGACACACAAGGTACGTCTAGTTTCTCCCCGCGGCAACCCTTTGTTAGCTGCGGCTCCCCCACGGTCTTTTCGAACCGTTTTGAAAGTCCAATTCCTATAGTTCAGCACATTCACGGGAGCCGCGTCTCTTGTGAGGGACAAGACTGCCGCGTGACGCCCAAAGTCACGCGGCTGTGAACTCAACTAGTACGTGAAATTGTCGATCACATGGTACGGTATCCATTATGGAACCAGATCGGGGGGGTACGGAGAGCCCTGGGTATGGGGTACATGTATCTCCGCTCTCGCGTCTGTGCGCACTGTCCCTGCGCACTGTCGTGTTGTTGTTGTTGTTGTGTCCTTGTGTCCCACCCTCCCTTCCCTGGGGGTTTCTGAGGCATTGGGGGGACGTCGTGTTCGTTAACACTATACATCCCAACCGAGCCCAACGAACTGTGAAGTTTTCACGGCTGTGCTGCACTTACATGTACGTGTTGTGTGTATTAAAAGCTGAGCCCAACGCACGCGACCAAGTTTACATCGTGAGGATTCCTACCCGGTACACGACCCTTACGTAGCGTTTTTGCCACGCGCTTAGCTTATTTTCCGCGTTGAGTTTTCATTTCCGCGCGCGCAAAAACGAAACCTCAACGCGCGCGGGCGTTTTTTAGCGTCGCTAAAAACTCAACGCGCGGGCAGCCTTTAGCGCACGCTTAATTTTTGCGCGTGGAAAACTAAACGCATGGCAAAAACTAAACGCGTGACGGCATTTTGACGCGTGAACGCAGCGTGAACGCGTGGAAAACTTAACGCGAGGCAAAAACGCTCCGAAAAGTCGTCTCGCGTGCTAAAAAAACTAAACGCGCAAAGCTAAGCTACATGTAAGCGGCGTGGCAAAAACGCTACGTTATATCCTTCCACATGGGGTGGTGGAAGTCGGACGTGCCCGCGACGCGCATAAACCCGAGGTCGAACAATGACGACGACGCGGAGACAATTCTGGTCGCCTTGCTCATGCTGCTACTGGTGCGTGAGCTGCGCTACTGCGGCTGGCGGCGAGAGGCCTTCATTCTCTTCCTCGTCGTCATGCTGTGCGCTCTGCTCGGCCGCCGTGGACTTGGCACGGGCTTGCAGGCAGCCCGGCAGCCGTCGCGCCGAAGCCGCTGCCAGCTACGCGAAGGCGCAAGCGACAGCCTCACCTTGGGCTGCTGCATGCCCGCGATCATCGTCGCTTCGCTCATGGTCGTACGGCTGCGTGCTGGCGTGCCACTTGGGCCACTGCGTGCCTACCTGTGGGCAGCGCTCGCGTGCGCCATGCAGCCACCCTTCGCCATGTGGTGCGAGGGCTCGCCGCTACCCTCTGGCGCACGCGCTCACCTGGATGGCTTTGCGCTCGGCGTCGTACTCACGCTCGTGGCGGTGCGCAGCCTGACGACGGGTGTTGCGGTGGGCGTCGTGCTGGCTGTGCACGCGGCCACATTGCATGCGGCGCTCTGGGGCACGGTGGCCTCGTTCACAATCGGCGAGGCCGCAACGCTCGCACAGGGCGTTGCCCTGTTGACCATCGATGCCGCCATCGTCTCCCTCTGCGAAGTGAAGCGTCTAGGAGGCGGCGGCGGTGGCGGCGGCAGCGCTGCAGGTGGCTCGGGCAGCGCTGCTGGTGTGGACCCGGCGGTCGCGCCGGCACCGTCTCCAGCGCACCATGTGCTCGGACTGCTGCTCACCGACGAGTGGTGTCCTCCGCGCCCAACCGTCGCCGTCGGCGCCGAGGCCCTGTTGCTGGGTGGCATGAGCCTCGCAGCCATTCTCGGCACCCTTCTCTCCTTCGGACCGGCCCGCCGGCTGGCGCCGAGCACGCGGAGCGCGGTGTTTGTGGGGCTCATTGGTGCGGCGCTGGGCGGCGTGCTGCTGCCGTGGCTCTCGCTGCTAGTACGCCAGGATGGGTTGCTCTGGCTCCTATCACAGGCCAGCCAGCCAGACCACCTGTGGCTCTTGACCTATTGGGCTGCGGCGCTCCTCCTCGGGGTCCACGTGGCGGCTTGGCTCACGCCGGCGGCGCTGCCCGCGCCGGCGACTACCGACGACGCGACGGCGCAGGCAGCCCGTCGGCAGCATCGAAAGCAGCTGCTTCTCGCACGGAAGGCGTACCACTTCCTTGCTGTGGCCATGTTTGCACCGGCGGTTTTGTACCATCGACCCTTCGTGCAACTAGCCTTTTGTGCCGCCCTGCCGCTCTTTGCCCTGCTCGAGGTGGTACGGCTGCTCGAGCTGCCACCACTGGCCGCGCCTCTCACGGCCTTCCTTGGCCGCTTTCTCGACACCCGCGACGGCGGCACGCTCATCCTCACACATACGTATCTACTGTTGGGCTGTGCACTCCCCACTCTGCTCCCGATGCCAACGGCCACCTTCAGCGCCGCCGCTGTGGTCGCCGCGGGCGCACCCGCCGCCGCGGGCGCGCGTGCCGCGCTTGCGGCGGCGCCTCATGCGGGGCTTCTGGTGCTTGGGATAGGTGACGCGACCGCCGCGGCCGTAGGCGTGCACTTTGGACGCACGCGCTGGCCCAGGACCTCAAAGTCGCTCGAGGGCACCGGCGCTGCCGTCCTCGCCATGCTGGCGCTCCTCGGTGTGCTCCTCCCGCTCAGCGGCGGCGACGGCGTGCCGTGCGGCTGGTCGCAGTGGCTCGCGCTAGCAGTGTGCTCATTACTTGCATGCGTGCTCGAGGCGATCACGACACAGATCGACAACCTCTTCCTGCCACTCTTCTACCATGCGACGCTGTGCCTGGCGGCCGCGCGAGAGCTCGGCAGCTTCGCGGGGGTGGGTGGTGTGTAGATAGCGTGTAGGCCGTGTCACACCGGATCCTGAAGTTGCGCATTGCGCGCCTCGCCAGACGCCACATGCGTGTCGTCAACTCCAATTGTTCACACTGTCAGAGAGAAAGTGAGGAAAGCGTCACTAACGAAAAACCCGTTTCACTGTTAACAAGTAAGCCCAAAAACCCGAATGGAGCCTGTCCCGGCCCATGCTGGCTCGTCCCGGACCGTCCTGGCACGAATTTGGCGGCTGATCAGCTGCTCCGGCTGCGAACATAGGATATCCCGAGTGCACCGCAT
>PJAB01000943.1:0-18902 GCA_002887195.1 Chrysochromulina parva | reverse complement strand
CCGAACTCCTGGTGCAGGCTTGGGACGGGCCGGCGTGGGCAGCATCACAACGCAGCCGACCCGCGCTCGTGCCGAGCAGTTGGGTGGTGCGAACACTGTCGGCTGACCGCCCGGCTGGAGTCCCTGCGCATAGTCCCGTGGGGGAGGGTAGCGCCTGCGGCCTTGGCGGTCGATGTGCCAGCCTGTGAGCATCGACATGAAAATAGGGATGGGATATATATCGGGTGCTCTGGTCGGAGTTCGAGGCCCAAGGGAGATCTGGGTGGGATCTAAGTGGGATCCAGTGGAAACCTGCGGAAGCCTTCTCAAACCATCTTCGACCCGGGGCCGCCTGCGGGATCTTAGAGTTCCTTCAAAATCGTCTTCTCACTGGCCCGCGCGCCATCGACGATTCAACTTTGGAAAGTTGAAGTGTCATAGGTAATTTCTGAGTTTAGTGTGTTATTAAGATGTCACTACGACCCAGAGAACCCGACACTACCGGGTTCCCGATACCGGGTTTGCGAGAATTGTACGACATTTCAAGTTGTGAGCAGGATACGGCGTGCTCTGAGGCGACTTAGCCTGCCTTTTAGATTGGCTATTGAAAAACTTAAGAGAGAAACCGGTTAGTTAACCTCGGTTTCCTTATGAGGTTGGACATGAAGCGATCTGGACTTTATCAATTGTAAAATGATCTGATATGAAAAGTGCCAAACACGGCGCGTCGCCACTCTCCAGTATGGGGTCGGGTCGGAGGGGGTCGGATCGCGGGATGTGATATGAAAATTGGGCTCTGAGGTCGAGGTCGGACCGGGTCGGATCGAGTCTGGAGAAAGTCCAGGAAATTCAGTGTCATTTTCTCAACAATTTCTCAAAACACACACCCCGACCCCTCCGACCTCACCGACCTCATAGACCGACCTCCGAGGTCAACCTCAAACTTTAGGGTTAGGGTTAGGGTTAGGGTTAAGGTTAGCGTGAGAGTCGACGTGTCACACTGGAGTGTCTGACACTGAAAGTGCGCGAAAAGTTTCGTCGAAGTTTCGTCACTGACAACACTAAGTTTCGTCATCTCTTTATTAGGCAATCAGTGGGTTTCGTCAGTCAGTCTACCGGTCGTAAACCTCCGTACGATATACCCCCCAGGAAAATGTTGCCGACCCCCTAGCTGACCTCCGAGGTCAAGCCCCAACTTCCGCCACACCCCCCCGAGCCAAGGTTTGAGAGTCGAAGGGTCACACTGGAGTGTCAGACACTGAAAGTGCGGGAAAAGGTTCGTCGAAGTTTCGTCACTGACCTCGCAGGGTTTCGTCATCTCTTTATTAGACAACCAGGGGGTTTCGTCACTTCGATTCGTCACTAGGGCTACCGGTACGCAATCTCCGTAGGCGATATAGGTGGGAATGAGTGGGATCCGGTGGGATCTACGCTAGGTGCGATCCAGTGGGATCCGGTGGGATCCGGTGGGATTGAGCCCAGTATTTGATTGGGATCACGGATCTGATTGGGATCTGAGTGGGACCGCGGGACCGCGTGGGACGCTGCAAGCTCGGGACCGCGGCCGGTAGGGTTTAAAAGTCGCCCGCCCGTACCGGTGTCGGTTCCCCAACGTGCAACGAAGTTCGAGTGGCACTCGTGTATGACTGTGAATTCATCGTGTACCGCACGCGCTCGCTCTCAAATGCCGCACTTTCTACTTTGCCATCGCACCAGGTGTCCTCTCCACTGCTCCATGCACGTCCCACGCCGCACACATGCCTCCACCTGCCCACCGCCGACTCACAGCACGCGACTGAGCACTGATGACCACTCATGCGCCACGTATCACACGGACCCGCCATTCCCTGTACGCTCACTCCAAACGCGCCTACCGGTACCTGCCGAGGAGACCCCCGCACGTAGTAGAGGGCACGCTCAGCCCACCGACATGGGTTTGCGACCGACGCTGGAGCTCCTGTGAAGGTGAATCTTCGGGCTGCCCGACATTCCGGGCATCCCTTTCATCCGATCGTCGAGTGAGCCGCCCGCCCCCAATTCAGTCGCGTCGAGGGGCGGCAGCCGCGCCGCGCTCGAGCGCGGGCCATCGATGGGCACGTAAGCATTGCGAGGGCGCGGCGTCGGAGGCAACAATCCGGTGGTCGCTAGGAGCTTTCGAGGCGAAGGAATCGTGTCTTCGAGCGTCTTGCGGTGCTTGCGATGGGCATTCTCGTGCATCGCGCGCGTCTGCTGCACCATGTGCTCAAAGTGCTGGTGGAAGAAGGTCGACTTGAGCTGGCCGAGCTCCTTCATCCCACGAAGGGATTCGGCGCGAAGCGTGTCGAAAAATTCCTTCCGGGGGATCACAAGAAGTTCGAGCTGCGTAATCGGCTCGAGGCACCAACGGGCGCCGGCCTCCTTGAAGAGATTGTCTGAGATGCACTCGCCTGGCCCAAGCGTCGCCACGGGCAGCGAGCTGGCGCCCAAGTGGGCCCTGACGGCGTGCGCGGCTGGGGGAACCGCGTCGACGAGTGGGCCGTACTCGGACGACGGCACGGAGATGGGCGGCGGTTTGGTGGCGTGCATCTCTGGGTTGGCGCCGGCGACAAGACGCGCCTCACCCGAGAAGATGAGGTACACGTAATCGTACGAGAACGAGGAGGAGGTCAGCGAGGGCTCGGGCGGGTGCGCGAGGCACATTTGGCCGCGCATGAACGTCCTCTTCTGCGCGCTGTTCGAGAGCCCGTGGATCGCGGCCACCGAGATGCCGTCCGTCATCGAGAGAGACCCGAGGAAATCGATGAGCCGGCCGCGCTCCGAGGTGCGATCTGCCTTGAGGATGCGGTCGAAGTCCGCGCGGTCGATCTCCATGAGCTCCATTGGCTCGGTAGTGATCGCCGTCACGAGCCAAATCGGATTCTCCAGCAGGAGCTCCTCCTCGCCGATGGCATCGCCCGCGCGCAGTACGCTGGTGGGCTTCAGGCCGGCGAACGCGTCGATGCCCTGCTGCCGTCGGCGCAGGTCCGAGTTCGACGACTTCTCGGTGAACGCCGACATGGCAAGCGAGGTCATCCGCCGGCGCGGCTCATGGGCGAATGTGTTGCACTTGCCTGAGATGATCACGTACAGGCACGAGGCGGCAATGCCCTTGCGCACGAGCATCGAGCTCTCGTTCACCTTGCGGTAGCGCATCACGCGGCAGAGCTCGAGGTGCGTGTGCGACGTGAGGGAGCTCAGGTGATGCAGGTGCGAGGTACGCTGCTGCAAGATCTGCAGGTCTTCGCGCGTGCGTTGGTGGGGCTCCTTGGTACAGGCCGCATTGTACCGTGCGTTCTCCGAGATGAGATGCAATGTGCCGCGGTCGAGGTCGAGGAAGTCCTTTTTGCTGAGAATGAGGAGCTCGACGTTGTCGCTCGAGCGCACCGTCGCCATGCGCTTCACGCCGTCCTTAAAGAGAGCGATCTCTCCCACGATCGCGCCAGGCCGCAGCGTCACAATGTGGCGCATGTTCGCACGCACAACGGTCGACTGCCCCGTCTCGATCGCCTTGAGCGTGGCCAGCCCGGCCTTCCTCATCAACGCAAACGGGTTCTTCTTCTTGGGAGGCGAAACCTCACCCTCCCTCCTCTCCTCCTCCTTGACGAGCACATCACACCGCCCGCTGCGGATGATGAAGCAAAAGTTGGCCTCGTCGCCCTGGCTGACGATGTCCGTCTCGGGCGCATACTTGCGTCGATCGAACCAATAGTTCAAGCGCGCGATCGACTGGTCCGACCACGACGCGAAAAAGGGCGTCGCCTTCAGCATCGTCACCGTCTCCGTCATCTCCTTCTCCATCATGCGACGCAAGATGTAGGCGTAGTCCGACTTGAGAATGATCAGTACCGAGGCGCCTTCCTCGCCGCACGTCGCCGTGTAGCCGTATAAGCGGTACTGCATCACGAGCGGGAAGTGGTGGAAGCTCTTACCCATCCGCATGTCGGTCTTGCGCGTCTGGCTGCCGCCTGCACCCTTGCTCGCCTCCTGATGGGACACTTGCGGCTCCTCGATTGTCACCGAGCCTCGGAGCACGATGAAGAAGCAGGCGGCCTCCTCATCCTTGTCGCACAGCGTCGTGCCCGGCTTGAAGTGATGATACAGGCAGTTGCGTGCAAGATCGTTCTGCTGTTCTTCCGTGAGGGAATGGACAAACTCTGGGGCGCTCAAGCCAAGAGCACTAACGATGCCATCGATGTGGGCCGTCTCGCGCTCGTCCGGCGGCGTGCTGAGCGCATCAATCGCTGCCTGCGGCTCCAGCAGGTCTTTGGGCGGCTCCACGAAGGGCTCGTTGCTGTCGGGGTCCTCCAGCATTCGATCGCGAATATATTTGAGCTCGTCCTCCTTGGCCTGTGCCCGGGTCTTCATGGCGAGCAGCGCGGGTTTCCCATCGGTCTTGGCGGTCAGCAAGCTCGTGGGCTTCGCCACGGCCGGGGCCTTGGCTCGTAGAAGTGCCGGCGACGAGCCGGGCGAGCCGAGCGTCTTCTTATGATCCTCCTCCTCGTCAGCCTGTTCTGGAGCCATACCAGGGACGCCCATCCGCAACGAAGCGCCCACGGACGTCGGCGAAACGGGGAGCCTTTTCTAAATCTGTTTCTGCGGATTCTGTGGATTCTGTTCAAATGTGTTCGATACCGCGCGCTGAGAGCTTGAGTGCTCGACTTGAGTGCTTGCGTGCTTGCTTGAGTGCAGCGCGCGCGCGCGTGAGTCTGATGAGTGAGGATAGATAGGGATCCTACATCCTACAACCCCTGAGTTTTGGGGGGGGGTGAACTATCATGCCGGGCACTTTCTGCTCTCTCTGCACTCTGGTGCTCGCTCACCTGGGGCCGATTCCGGCCGAAGACAGATTCGGCAAATAGCGCACGGCAAGCCTCAGGAAGGTAACTTAGGAAGGAAATGTCTGATGTGCGTGTGGAAGTGCGCCAACACGCTGACGCTCAGTCAATCAGGCATGTGAGGCATTCAATCACACAAGTCTCAAGTGACACTACACACTAGGTCTAGGAAGTGACCGGACAAAGAATGCTGCGATCCAATGATGCGTGACATGCGATCATGACACTCAAAGTCGCAACAAGTCAACATGCGAAAACTAAGTTCGCAACTCACACGCCGCAGCTCACACAGTCGAGCCTCTGCGCTCTGCCTCTGGCTCCAAGTCCGCGCCAAAACAAGCCAAAGGATCCTTCATTTAGAGCTTTCCTTCGAGGAACGCATTGATCATCGCCAGCGCATGCGCAGGCTGGTCGCGAGGCACTGTGCGCCGCGAGAGTGCACAATGGAGGTGAGAGGGCCGGCGCAGGGGGGGAAGAGGAGTTACAAGCAGGACACTCAGGGCGGTCTCTCCTGGCCTCGTCGCAGTGGCGGGGAGGGTCTGGGCAAAGGCTGGGAGGGGGTGGGCAAAGGCGAGGATGGGCTGGGGCCCAAGGGTCTGGCAGTGTCCCGTGGCGTTCGAGAGCGCCGTTCTGAGCGCACCCATGTGGCCCGCGTCGTACACACGCAGAAAGGAAAAGTTAGCCGCCGTCTGCAGCGTGCCTGCAGGGGTGCCTGAGACGTTCCACAAGGTTACCGGCGCCGCGTTGAACTCGTCCTTGTGCGCCCACTCGAGCGCGCGCGTCCAGGCCTGGTTGCCGAGCCAGTTGCAGATGAAGTCCTGATCACCTGCGTACATGAGGACGCGGATGCCGGCGGCGAGCTGGTCAGGTAGCTTGTCCTGAAATGAGTGCATCCAGTCCCCCTCGAGCTCAAACTCGATCGCGACGGCGTGGTTGCAGTCCTTCCACTTGTGCTCTCCGTCGACGCCCAGCGCCTGCTGCACGTCCGGTCGCGACAGGTACACGCCAACGTTCGAGAAGTCGTAGCACAACGGAGGCACTTCGCACTTCTCGCGCATGTCGTAGGGGTTGAGCCCCGTGAGCGAGTATGGCTCGATGAGGCCGAGATTGCACACATCCGTGGCGAGGATGCACGTCTCGGGGATGCCCTTGTCGCAGCCGCGGATGGCCTCCTGGCACGGCGGCACCGCGGCCTTCATGATCTCGTACGTCGCATTCGACACCGCGGGAGCATGGCCGTTGGATGAGATCGCCATCTCCGGGTAGTAGCCGTACTGAATCTCGGGGTTCGTCAGCCCGTTGCCGACCGAGGTCCCCTTCAGGTTGATGTACAGCGCGCCCGAGGGCAGCTTCGTGTTCATCTCCCACACCTTGTGCGTGACTGCTGGCACGTAGTGCCCAGCATAGCTCTCACCCACCACAAAGAAGGGGTTCTGCTTGTACTGCTGGTGGTTGCGGTAGAACTGCTGCAAAAAGTCGTACATATCGGCTGCGACCGTGTCCTCGTTGTGGTCGTACCCCGTGCCCCACGAGAAACCCGTCCCAGTTGGCTGGTCTATGTACAGCACGTTTGCCTGTGTATTCCATGAGTAATCATTGGTGATCGTCTGGGTACCCTGCTTGTTGATCGAGCACGGGCCATTCTCGCCAAAGAGTGCGACCTCCGACGAGCAGCCTGGTCCACCCGTCATCCACATGACGACCGGGTCGGTTGATGGAGTGCGACGCGACTCAAAAAACCAGTAGAAATAATTCTTGCTGCGCCCCACCGTGCCCGTGGAGAGGGTGTAATAGCCGGAGTACTGCTTGACGGGATCGCACAGTGTGGCACTCGCGTTTGCTGCGTGCGTCTTCTCGCGCAAGGTGCCGAGCAGCGTGTACGCGGGCGTCGGCACCGCCGAAGAAGCGAGCAGAATTGACACCATGATTGATGAGGCCCTTTAGGAAGGGAAAATGGATGGCCGCGGCGGACCGAGCATCGTAACGCAGCGCCCCGCAACTCGACCGATGTTTCCCCAAATGCGGTCTCCGAACTTCACTTTTGTTAACGCGTCGTGTCGGTCTTGGCGGCGGAAAGACGAAATGCCATTGCGCTCGGGGCTCGCCGCCCTCACCATCCAGGACGATGAGTCCGTGGATCTGGGCGCGACGTCTCCTCCAGCGCTTTCCCGCGGCTCGTCCTTCGATGTTTCGCTGAACGATACATTCAAGGCTGGCGGCGGCACCCCGCTGGACTCAACCATCCGGCTGCGACCAGAAGGCATGGAGGTGAAGGGCGCACAATTCTCAGACATCAGCCTCGCAGATCTTGACAAGGGCAAGATGCTTGGCAAAGGCGCGTCGGGTCGCGTCTTCCTGGTGACGCACCGGAGGACAAAGGAGCAATACGCGCTCAAGCAACTGACTGCGCTCGCCGATAAAGCAGCGCGCCACCAAGCCCTGAACGAGCTGCGCATCGCTACGAATCACTGTGGCAAGGCCGAGGACGGAAAGACGGAGCATCTCGTGCGGCTCGTCGATGCCTTCTTCCACGAGGGCAACATCAGCATGCTCATGGAATTGTGCGACGGCGGCTCGCTCGACGACCAGCTGAGACTGTCGAGGGAGCAAGGGCAAGCAGCGACGATGCCGCTCGCGCCGCTCGCGTACCAGATCTGCACGGGCGTGCGCTACATGCACGAGACCATGAAGCAGGTGCACCGCGACCTCAAGCCCGCCAACATCCTGCTCACCTCCGAGGGCGTGGTCAAGCTGACCGATTTTGGCGTCTCGAAGCAGCTCAATTCAACCGACGCCTTCGCGATGACACAGGTGGGCACCACCTCATACATGTCGCCCGAACGGCTCAAGGGGAACGACTACACGTACCCGAGTGACGTGTGGTCCGTGGGCGTCATCGTGCTCGAGATGCTCCGGGGAGCACATCCGTTCAACGGAACGTCCTTCATGGCTATCTGCAAGGCGATCTGTGAAGAGCCCCTCCCGGCACCACCCGACGGCACCGCGCCCGAGCCAGTGGCGTTTGTGGACGAGTGCCTGCAGCGCGAGCCGAGCGCGCGCAAGAGCGCGGGCGCGCTGCTCGACGGTGAGTGGCTCAAGCCACTGCGCCACCGCGACGTGCGCCAGGCCGTATTCAAATGGCTCATGGGGTCCGCCGCCTCGGCCGCCATGACATCCGCGGCCGCCAATGCGGAGATGAAGAGGAGGGCGCGCGAGATGGCGAGGCGTGCGATCGCCTCCTCCTCGGACGCGCCCCTCGACGGTGACGACGATCTCTTCACACCCCAGGGTTTCGTCACGCCCACATTCACGGTGACGCCCCAGCTGGTGCAGGCGTCGTGCGCCGCCGCTTCGGAAGGATATGCCGAGGACGGCACCGCCGATGGTATGAAGCAGACCTTCGTGGCCGCCCGGCCGGATGGCGGAGACAGCCACGGCGCCCGACGGGTCAATTGGCAGGAATAGGGAGGGAGCTCCCACAGAGCGGTGGGCTCGCCGTCTTCGGCGGCGTCCTTGGCGGCCGCGCGCCGGATCCAACGGGCGCAGGAGCGAGCGACGCGTTTGCCGTCGCCGAGCGCTGCCACCTCGCCCGACCGTGGCCGTCGATGACGCGACCACTTTGCGTGCCACTCTGTGGGAGCCTCCTACCTAGGGTATACCGAGCCTCGCGGCAGGACCCTTCATGCCACTGTGCACTTCTGATGCACTTCTGATGCACTTCTGTGCAGCGGCGCAGCGGCACCGCGTCGTGCAGGCTGGACACGGTCTGCACGCGGTCTTACGACGAGTAATTTAGGACCAATAGCCAGCCCCAGGTGAGTTTTACGTTACGTTGCCTCAAGAATCACGCTTCTACGGATCAGGAACGGCGAACGCGTCCGCGCGCCGGGGTCTCGCCCGTCGCCCGCCCGTCGGTGTACGGGCCGCAACGGCCAACGCCCTCGCGCCTCGGTGTAATGCCCGCACGAGCTCGAGCTCACCGGCGAGGAAACGTCCGCGCCGCGACCAGCCGGACCGGGTGTCGACGCCGCACTGCGAAGCGTGAAGGCACGACCCCCCGTGCCGAGATCGCCCGGGGACGTGCTGGGACGAGGGCGCCGGACGAGGGACGTCCGCTGTGACGCGCGGTCACCCGGCCGGCGAGTGCAAGAGACGGCCCCTCACACTCCTGCACACGCAGCTATGTGTCTGTGTGATTTCTAACACGCTAGGTCTATGAGTCATCGTATAGGCCGTTGAGTCAATCGCCGACCGACACCGCCGTTCGGGGTTCCCTGTACGCGCCGCGCTGCCTCACATCGTCACATGACAATTGCTGCCCGACACAATGGGCACAGACACGGTCCATACCCACCCACGCACGCCCTAAGTATGCGTTGCGGGTTCCAGTTACCCTCACGAGTTGGACGGACACTCAGATTCATGAATGATTTATAGCATGGCATGACACACATCTTATGCCCACATGCCAGAATCCTCACATCTGCACTCAGTGGCTCAAGACATATGGGGCATCTGTCTTGAGCCAGCAGCACCACCGCCGCCTCCGCCTCCGCCGCCGCCGCAGCAGCAGCTATTAGTCCTCTCCATGGAGCATCTCCCGGAGATTGGACCTCGCTGGAGATTGGACCTCGCTGGAGATTGGATATCCATGGAGCATCTCCCGGTTGCGACCTTCCTCGCCGACTCCCACGTGCTCCTTGCGACCCGTCTCGCATCGTGCTCGAACGCAGTGCTCTAAACAGCCCCACCAATCGTACGACAAGGCCAGCCATCGCAAACAACACCATCGAGAGCAGGCAAGCGAATCGACCCATCTCGCCTTGGAGAGCGGTGGCCTTCCATCCAATGGCTGCAGAGTTGGCATGCGTGTGTAAGGTGGTGCCTTGGGGCGGCGGCAGCGAACTTGACGGAGGCGACGAGGAGTGCGTCAGCGATGGCGGTGGCAAAGGCCGCGGTGGCGAGGGTGCGGACGGTGGCGCCAGCGGTTGAGGGGCGGTTGACTTTGGCGAGGGCGGCGAGGACGTGTCGGCCGAGATGCTGCCAGGAGTGGACGGCATCCGTGGAGGCGGTAGAACCAGATGCGGCGGCGGCAATTGCATGGCGTGCGATCCGCAGTCCGCGCAGTCGGTGCCGTAGGCGCACACTGGGAACTCGGAGCAGCCAACTGAGGCATAAGCTAGCATTCCGACGCAAGTGACAGCGCTGATGCAAAGGGCAGGGGACGCCGCGGGTGCCGGAGGTGTTGACGGTGCCTGCAGCTCACGGCGGTGGCTAGGCACAAGGGACGCCGAGGCGACGCTGCCCACGATCGACCCAAGTTGATACGTGGGCTGCACAGATTGTCCCACCGTGCCGCTCAGCTGGAGGAGGAGCAGAACAAATGTGAGCCTCGAATGGCGGGGTGAACCGACTCGGATCGCACTCGACAGCTTGCGCGCGGCCGGCGTGGCCGGAACGATTGAAGGTGCGAGTGCTGTCATCCAGTCGTATGAGCGCGCGCGCGGCGCGCGTGCGTTGCGTGCCGGCGTCGAGTGCCTCAAGAAGAAAGTGAGCGAAGAGGGAAAGGAAAGCGAGCGCGCCTCGCTCGGTTATGTAACGCCGGGATATATCAACAGCCTGCCCGCCCCGCAGCGACAGAGATGAATTCATACAGAAGCGCTCCACGCTACCTTGTTGAACCATTCACACCTCTTCACACTCATCAAGCAGCGATGGCACTTTCGGCTAGGCTGCTTCTCGCCTTGGCTGCGGCCGCAGCCTACACGCCACTCGCGACCTTGCGACGTGCTGCGCTGCCGCCAGTCCAGCTTTTTCATCCTCGCAACCGGCGCTCGCCCGCTCGTCCGCTCGCTGTCGCGCCGGTCGACAAAGAGCCGCTCAACGAGGTCGACCTGATGGTGATGGTAGACAGATGGCAGCGCGAGGACGAGCACCGCCTCGCGAGCGCGGCGGCGGCCCTGCTCGTCGAGGACGCGCCGCAGATTCGCAACGGCGCCGCCACTGCCAACGGCCGGCGAGCGTCCAAAGGCAGCGGCGCGTACCAGCAGCGGCTCGTGGAGGCGGAGGGCGACCCAGCAGACAGGAAGCCGAGCGTCGAATATGACCCGATCCGCGCGGCGGCGCGCTTCGCCGCACAGCCGATGGCCGTGCTCAGGCGCCAGATGGAGCTCATCGGCCCGCTGCTCGGCTTCCTGTCCAGGGTGATCCTCGACAAGAGGGCTGGCAAGGAGGCGGAGCACCGGGCCGCTCGCGCCGAGGAGCTGACCGAGCTGATCTCGTCGCTCGGCCCGGCGATCATCAAGGCGGGCCAGGCGCTCTCGTCGCGCTCTGACCTGCTCCCACTCGAGTACCTACAGAGCCTCGAGCAGCTGCAGGACCGCGTGCCCCCCTTTCCGACCGCGACCGCGTACAGCATCATCCAGGCGGAGCTTGGGGCACCTCTCGAGAGCACGTTTGCCTCGATTGGGCCGGAGCCGGTGGCGGCGGCGTCGCTCGGGCAGGTGTACCAAGCCGTGCTGGCCACCGACGGCACGCGCGTCGCCGTCAAGGTACAGCGACCCAACGTCGAGGCGATCATCGCCCTCGACCTGTACATCCTGCGCTCGTACTCGCTCACGCTGCGCTCACTGCTGCAGCTGCTCGGCCGGAACATCGACTTCGTGTCGGTCATCGACGATTTTGGGCGCCTGATCTACGCGGAGGTCGACTACGAAGTCGAGGCCGCCAACGCGCGCCGCTTCGATCGGCTCTACGGCGCTCTCCCAAACGTGTCATCGCCCCGAATCTATGACAAGTTCTCGACACGTCGGGTGCTCACGATGGGCTGGGTGGACGGCGTGCGTCTCACGGATCGCGAGGCGCTGCTCGCCCGCGGGCTCGACCCCGCAGCGCTCGTGGACACACTCGTGCAGTGCTCGCTCCGCCAGATGCTCGAGCATGGATTCTTTCATGCGGACCCGCATGCGGGCAACCTGCTCGTCACCGACGCGGGCGAGCTCGTCTACCTTGACTTCGGCATGATGAGCTACCTCGCACCCACGCAGCGCTACTCGCTCATCGAGGCGGTCGTGCACATGGTCAACCGCGACTTTGGCGCCCTCGCCGAACTCTACCGCAATCTCGGCTTCATCCCGCCGGAGGAGGACATCGGCCCGATTGTGACCGCACTCAACGCGGCTCTGCCCGATGTCCTCAACGCCCCCGTCTCGGAGCTCAACTTCAAGTCGGTGGTGGAGCGGCTCGGCGACGTCATGTACAAGTTCCCCTTCTCGCTCCCGCCCTTTTACATCGCCATCCTGCGATGCCTAGGGGTGCTCGAGGGCCTCGCGTTGCAAGTGGATGATAAGTCGGCCATCATCCGCGACGCGTACCCTTACATTGCGGCGAGGCTCCTCACCGATCGTTCGCCGCAGCTGCGGCGCGCGCTGGTGACGCTCATCTTCCGCGACGGTGCGATCCAATGGCACCTGCTCGAGGGGCTCCTCGACAACGCCGCGGGCACGCGCGAGCTCGACCTGCACGCCGCCGCCGAGCAGCTCTCCGACTACCTACTCTCGCCCGAGGGCTCGCCTATGCTCGAGCGGCTCACCGACGAGATTGTGGACGAGATCGACACGCTCGGCGCCGAATCGGGCGCCTACCTCTACCAGACGTTCGGATCGTTCGCCGCGCAGCTCGTGGCGGAAGGTGGGCCGGCGGCCACGGCGGCTGCGGCCGCCGCTGCTGCCGCCGGAAGTGGCAGCAGGAGGTCCAGCACCAGCACCAACTCCAGCACCAGCGACGCACTCGCAGGCATGGCGGCCGTGGCAGCGCGGCTCGCGGCCGAGCACACTGCGCTCAACCCGCCTACCGAGCGCATCCGACGCGCCATCCGCGTCCTCGAGTTACTGCAGCGCTCTGCACGCGGCGGCAGCCTTGAGCTCTCGAGGATCGGGGCGCTCGCCACGACGCTGCTCGCTCAGGAGCGTGTGCAGCGCCAGCTCGCGGACGTGACGCTGCAGCTCGTCGAGCGCAGCGTCCGGCGCGGTATCCAATCCTTCTTTGCCATGGACTGGAGTAACCTGGCGCCGCCGCCGCCGCCGCCGCCGCCGCCGCCGCCGCCGCCGCCGCCGCCTCCGCCGCCGCGGCGAGCGAGGCCCCCACCGTCGGCGACGCCGCCACCGCCGCCACCGCCGCCTCCGCCGCCACCGCCGCCTCCGCCGCCTCCGCCGCCGCCAGCAACCACGGCGACGGCTGGCCCGCAAACTGGAAAGGCGGCTGTAGCGGTAACGGTCGGCCATGAAGCCGTTGCCTTGGAAGCAGCGGCCAGCTTTCTGAAAGCTGAGGAGGTTGCAGCGGCGCACCATGCGCATGACGCCCAGCATGACGCAGCGCTCAGCTGGACGTACGCGGCGGCGAGACGCGAGGCCTCAGCACCGGCATCGAGTTGGGCGTATGAGCAATGGACGTCGAAAGCAGTGAACGTCGACAGGGTGAGGAGCGCTCAGGCTTCGCGAATCGGACAAGACGAGAGATGGATGTATGCTGCGGAAGGATGAGAGTTGCGAGACTTGTGACTCCTGCGAGAGGAGACAAGCACGTTCAGGATCCCCAGGCTTTGACGACTATGTGTCACTAGTATAATTTAAGCAAGACAACGCACTGAGACGTCCGCGCACCCACCCTCAGGGTCCGACCCTGCTCGCCCGCATACGCCGCCGGTGCGGGACGAGCGTCATACATCGTGTCTTTGCATCTCAGAGCGGAGTGAATAACTCGACTATAGAGCCGCCCCGAGTCGCATTCGCAAGTCCCATGGCAAGTTCCCATACTCCACAACAGCCACCACGCACTGGTGCGCAAGTTCACGTTGAGGGCGGCCCGTTGCAGTCGCACCCGAGCGTTCTGTTGCAGCAGATGCCGTACTCGCCTTTCTTCTCGCCGGGGCCATCTGGAGCTGGGTCCGAATGGTACGGCACGATATCCTGCTTCACCTTCTCGTAAGCACTCATGATCGTCGCGATCACCGAGGCGAGGTGGGGGTCCTTGGGAGTAGTCGTGTTGACAGAGAGCGGATGCGCCTCCGATGGGTCGACCTGCCAAATTAGGACAGAAACTTCCAGATGAGGGAGGAGCTCACAGGCAATCAGTGTCCATCGACGCCGCACCTCGACATTGAAGAGGAGCGGCCCGTTGCTGTATTTCAGGGTCGGGCACCCCACGGGGGCCGAGGGAGAGACGCCGCACCCACTCAGGCCAGGCCCCGTAGCGAAGTGAGCCTTGTACGGACCAAACCGGGCGGCGGAGGGGCTGTTGCCATCGTTGCCTGCCTCGGCGCCTCCGTAGAAGAAGAGGATGTCGTGAAGGGACTTGCCGGACTCGTTGAAGAGGATGGACTTGAAGTCGCGCCCGTCGTACACCCGATCCGTCGGCAGCGGAACCCCCGCCAGACCAAGGACCGTCGGGAAGACGTCCATGGAGGAGACGATCTCCGCGGAGCGCGTGAAAGGCTCGATGACACCAGGCCAGTGCGCAAAGCCCGCCTCGCGGATGCCCCCCTCCCAGGTTGACCCCTTGCCGACGTTCCAGTACCCGGCGTACCGCGCCGACAGAAGCCCCTCTGACCCACCCGATGTGCCCTGGACCAGCCACGGGCCGTTGTCCGCTGTGAACAAAATGAGCGTATTGCCCTCGATGCCGTTGGCCTTCAGCCGCTCAGCGACTTGCCCCACGAGCGTGTCGATCTCGGCGAGCGCGTCGCCAAAGGCTCCGCGGCGCGTAGCGTTCTTGTGCTCGCAGTCGCAGTACCTGAGGGGAAAGGGCGCCGTGTTGAGCAAGTGCAGAGGTGGGCTCTGCCGTGGGTGAGGCGGCGGGGCGCACTGCTTCTCAGGCTGATTGTCCATGGTCGTGTGCACGTGCGAAAAGGGGAGGTAGAGGAAGAAAGGCTCATCCTTATGTTCGTCGATGAAGGAGGTTGCAAACGTGCGGTATTGCGGAGACAGGTTTGTAAGGTCGACCGGCTGCTCAAGGACGGTGGTATTCACGGTGCCGTCGGCATTCTTGCGCTGCTCCACGAGGGGCAAGAAGTCGCCGCCAGGGTCGTCCGCCTCCCCGGCGCTCAACGGCCGCGCCAAGCCCGCCTCCACGTATGGCTTGATCGCGGACTCTGATGCCGATGCACCGGGCCGTTGGCTGAAGCCGGATGTGCCGCCGCCCGGCTTGTCGCATGGCGACGCGCGTGCCTTTCCCATATCATCGCTGAAGGGTATGCCCAGGTACGCATCGAATCCGCGAGCCGCTGGAAGGTACGCCTCGCGTTGGCCGAGATGCCATTTTCCGCATGCCCCGGTCGCGTAACCCGCTGTCTTGAGTTGCGAGGCAAGCGTCGTCTCGTTCAACGGAAGCCCGCTGTCTGTGGTTTGGCCGAACACGCCCGGGATGCCCATCCGAGACCACTGGCGGCCCGTCATCAACGACGCACGCGAGCACGAGCAGACCGGGCAAGCGCTGTACCAAGTAGTCAGGACCTTGCCGCTGAACGCCAGCTTATCGATTTGTGGAGTCTTGGTCGTTGGATGGCCGGTAAAGCCCGTGTCTCCGTAGCCAAGATCGTCGACAAAAAAGAGCACAACGTTCGGCTTATCAAGTGGCGCTCGCGCCGCCGCGGACGTGGCAAGGACGCCACACAAGAAGAAGCTGCGCTTCATAAGGCCGCCCCCGTCTCCTCGTCGGACGCGGGCCCGACCAGGACGCGCGCGGGTGTCCAAAGACGAAACCGAGCCCTTCGCACCTGTGTCTCTTCGTAGGCTTCGCTGCCTGTGATAACACATGGGTAACACAGCGGTTTTCCACGTCCTCATGGAAGTCATCCTCATCCTCATCCTGGACCAGCGCAGTGCCAAAACATCCTCATCCGCCATCCTCATCCGAATCCTCAACCGAATCCTCATCCTCATCCTCATCCTCATCCGAGGATGAGGACTCCTCCTCTTCCGAGAAACGGTTCCCGGCGACGTCACTTGTCGCGTAGCAGTCCTTGATCGTGTGACTCGCCCGCCCACAGCGACGGCACCCGTCGAGAGAGTTGCGCGAGCGCTTTTTGGTCGACGACGCGGATGGCGACACGCCCCCACTGCGGCCGCCTTGGCCACCTCGGCCGCCCTGCCACGCTGATTCTGCAGCAGCTGCAGCCCGCTGCTCCGCTGCAGCCGCACGCTGCTCAGCTGCAGCGTACCTCGGGCGCTGCGGTCCGGTTGGTGCACTCGTTGATGTGGAGGGCGAAGCATCATCGTCCACAATGGCATTGCCCATCACATCCGTCCTCGCGAAGCATGCAGTCGCCCAGTGGCCCTGATGCCCGCACCGTAAGCAGCCGTTGGTGGCGTGATACATTTCCTTGCACAAAGCCTTCACGTCCTCGCGAGACAAATGCGGACGCGAATATGAGCCACCACGCACGGAGTCGATGCCACGATCGAGCATCACCGCTTTCACATGCGCGTCTTCCTGCAAGCGCGCCGCCTCGTCGGAGCACTCGAGCTTCCGCAGCTTGTACTTCTGCGAGAAGCACAGCGGTGGATGCAGCCGTGTCCATTCGGCGCCGGCACCATCGCGATGCTCTTTTAGACGTGCAGCTGGGTTGGTGGTGGTGCCGACATAGAAATGGTTTTCCTTCAGCTCCAGCGTGTAGAGGAATAGAGGCATCAGGATTTGGAGTTCAAGTGGCAGCGGCCTTTGTTCGTGTGTGTGGGGCGCTTCACGCGGGGGGGTTTTCGGGAATCTACCGACCTGTGAACCAAACTTGACAGCTGTGAAAAATACAGCACGTGACGTGCTTACCGGTACATGTGATGTGCGACCTGGGATCATACAACGTGCGAGGCTTTGCATATTTGCAGTGCTCGTTTCAGACTGCAATTTCACACAATCGGCAACGCACATCTCAGTTCTCACGACAAAGACGCATTGCCAGACGAGTTGCCTGGCACCCAGTAGGGGCACTCTCGCACGGGCCGGTCATCGTACGCGCCCCCCATGTGCCCAATGGAGGCCACGGCCGCCATCGCCACTTGCTGCACCTGATCCGAGTAGAGGTGGATCCCTTTACCCGTTGCCTGTCCGGCGCAATGCGCGTACTCCTTGCGTGTCCGGTCGTAGCGATTCGTCCTGTTGTCGCACACCTCGCGGCTAAAGTACGTGTGGCCCGACAGGATTGCTACGTTGCGGTAATAATAGACCATCTCCTTCTCGGCCTGTGACTCATGCCCGCTTGGCGAGCTCGTATCTTGAACCGAGATGCGGTGGAACTCAACGACAGCGCTGCCGTGCTGCATCCACATGACGTTCATCAGCTGGGCACCATGGATGCCCATTGCGACGTTACATCCTTCCATCTGGCTGACCTGATGACGAAGCGTAGTAGCGGATTGGAACAGGATATCGCGCGTTTGCACCCGCTGGTGCCCGCGGCAGATCCCGCCCAAAGTTTGGTGCATCTCGTGGACGCAGTTTGCTGCCTCATACCGGGGAAACTCTCGATGGGCCTTGTTCCATGTCCACGTGCGCCCGGCGGGCTTGTTGGGATCGGACCTCAATAACAGGCACACCTCCGTTCTCGACGGCTCGTGCAACGTGTGATGCGGCCACAGCATGTGGCGCAAATTCATCCTCGTGAGCATGTCCCTGACAAATGCGCGCCAGACGTATCCAGCTTCGGAGCTCGCGCATGCAAAGTGACGTCCAAACGAGAGGCTCCAGAGCGTGTCAGCAACGCCGCTGCCCTTGCCCTCCGAATCACGGAATTCCTGATTTTCGGTGACGATCTTCGGCGCATACGGCAGGATCACGAGCTTATCATATGAGCACCATGGCACTTTGTACGGCGGATCCTTGACCTTACACGACCTGCACCAGGTGTGCGGATTCAGCACCCGACCTCCGACGAGCGTGCTCCATCCGCTCCTTGATGAATTTGGAAAGACCAGGTAGCTGTGCCGACGTGTGAAGAGCACGTCCGCCACGGGAAGTTCGGCGTCGCTGCACTCTTGGTCACCCAAGCTGGCACGGGCGCAACCCAATGCTTTGAGCGCCTGCCAAACAGTAAACATTCTCGACATTCGATGCCACAGATTGGAGGATCCTGACACTGTCTTGCTGCAGCCATTGCAAGCCTTGTCGACTATGAGAAGAAGCCGTGGTGATGCTGACGCAGACGTCGCGCCCGTTGCGATGGTGCACCGAGAAGTCGTGTTCGTCTGGTTGCTCGACCATCGCTCCAGATACTCGCGCACTACCTTCGCGGTGCTATCGTCGCAGGGATCTTCCCCACACACGCGAGTTTCCTTGCTGTTCAAGGCATCTTTGTGCCACTTGGGAAGAACTGTCGGGCTGGGCTCGCGCGTGTAGCACTGCCTCTGGCCGTCCACGAGCGTCATGAGTTTGCAGTCGCGGATGTAAACTGGACGGAACCCTTGGAGCGTCCTGATGTGGGTCGGAGACGCAGCGGGCCGTTGGCATGCATCCTGTTGCGCGACGCGTGCGCATTTGCCTATCGGCAGCCATCCATCCATGGTGCCGCAGCGGACTGAGACGTCGCGCAGCACTTGATCTGCGCGTGGCACACCAGGAGGCAACACCAGGCTCTCTGTGCACCCACGTGCATCAAGGCCGGCAAGCACCCAACCAAAGGCACCGGGCTTCTGCCTCCAATGATGGAAGGCGCGGCATCGGCCATCGTAGTACCAGCAGTCTGCAAATCCTTGGCTTACACGCACTTGTAGAAGGCGGCGCGATACGGACTCTTCACACTTCCTCGGGTTGTTGTCAAAGAGGTTGCACGTGTCGGCAGGCGTGCGGTGAGCTGAAGGGCATGTAGTTGGCGGCTCAGCCAGTGTAGTGACGGCTGCGAGGCTGGAATGCATGAGAGTCCGATCCTTTTCGTTGCAATGACGCGGCCCGACGCGCACTCTTATACCGGTAAAAAGACACCGGGTGGAGCCGGGACACACACGAGACACACGGAACACGCGGACGCACAAAGGCACACAGACGAATCTCACAACCAACCAAACCCACCAACAACACACACCC
>PJAB01000942.1:0-18906 GCA_002887195.1 Chrysochromulina parva | reverse complement strand
GTTCTGTCAAGTAGCTGTCGAGGTCTGTCGAGGTCTGTCGAGCTATCCTGTCGAGTAGCCTGTCGAGTAGCTGTCGAGTTTCCTGTCGAGTTCTGTCGAGTTGTCGAGGCCAGGGCTCAAGTGTCAAGACCTTGTTGTTACCTTGTTGTGCGTATGTTTGTGGTTTCACGTATTGATGGCTCAGGAAATTCACTGAAAAAGAGAGAGAGAACGACTGTAGGTAACGTCACGCCGCTACAGTCAACAGTTGATCTCCCCACTCCCGCCGGCGCCGCCTCGGAAAAAGCAACCCGACGCGAGCGCGGGCCGGCGCGCCAGTGCGTCCCCGTTGATTCGACAGAGTCATTTGAAATTGTGCCCGTCACGCTTTGGAGCCTGTGCAGAGCGCCAGGGCTCCTCGGCCTTCTGAGCGTGGGTGGGGTCTCTGTGGTTCTCTGTCTCTCTGTGGCGCGCATCCAGTGCGCGCGAGAAGAAAGAGAGAGAGGATATGGACACAGGCTCGAGAGCCCCTGCGTGCGGCCTCCTTACGCACGCCGGGGTCACTTGCTCGAGGGTAGTGGGAGGTAATTGGATGGGGCAGTCGCGCTCCTGGGCGTCCACGCGTACAGGAAGATGGACAGGATGACGAAGAAGGCACCTGCAGCGAAGGTGCCGTTCGGCTCAAAGCCGAAGAGCGGGATAGAGGCAACACACGAGACGAGGATGGCAACAGCCATGGCGAGATTTTTGAGGTTGTTGTCGGCAAAGCGGATGACGATGGCGACGAGCAGGCCGCCGAAGGCAAACATGAACACCACCGCCCACGTCGAGGGGCAGAAACCCACCATCCAGCCTTGGGTCTGCACCTTGTCCCAGTCCCCCGGCGTGCGGTAGACGGCGAGGAGCTGCAGCGGGATCGAAAAGATGCACAGCTGCACGTTGCGCACCCAGATGGAGGTCTTGTCGCCCTTTAGGATGCGCTCGAGGTACACGGAGGCGAAGCCCGAGCAAATCGACACACCGAGCGCCGCCATCACGCCTATAGCCGCGTCGCCCTTGTAGAGACTCTCACCGGGCTTGCGCTGCGACGACTGCGCCAACACGACGCCGGCCACGAGCACAGTGAGCGCGCACCATTGGTTGCAGCGCAGTTGCTTGGCGAGGATGACCACGCCGAAGATGGCTGTCGAGAGCGTCTTCGTCTGATAAAGGAGCTGGAGCAGCTCGGCACCTAGGTGCGTTGCGGCGACGAACTGCAGGTTGTTCTGCAGCGTGTAGCAGAGCGCGGGCACGGAGACCTTGATGGTGTCCATCTTGCGCTGCCAGATGTCGCGGTCGAGCACCACGAAAGCAGAGAGCGGGCCGCCTTCGGTAAAGCACAGCACGAACACGCAGAAGACCAGCTTGCAGATCTCAGCAAAGAGCACGGCGACGGAGACCACATATTGCGAGCACTCGCCTGGCACGACGCGCGAGTACCGCAGGAGGAGCACGCTGCGCGGGCGAACGGCGATCAACGAAGGGCTTCAGCTCGATTGCATGCCTACGGGCAGAGCTGCGCAGGGGCTGTGACTTCTGCCGCGCACGCACTGTGACGAGTTCTGCAAAATGAGGAAGCCGAGGCTGCCATACTTCAGGAGAGTTCCCAGGCGCTCCTCCGACCGCTGCGCATTGCTCGACGACGACGACTCAAGGAGCCGCTCCTTGTCCGACGACTCAGAGTTGTAGAGCTTCATGTGACGGTAGGAGGCCAGTTAGGGCAACGAAACACTGCTTCCGCGGGACTTGGCATGAACTCACACAGCAGGGAGAAGTGTCCCAATACAGCGCCGATCCGGTTGATTGTGCTCGGAAGCGCCGCGATTTCCTGCAGCTAGTCTTGCTCCACAATCGCGTCGGATGGACACCCCTCTCGCCTCCACTCACTCGCTCGCCGTGACCCCCCAGTCACTCTTGAAGCGCAAGTCGACGGACCGCGCCTTCGGCGTTGCGTACGTGATCGTGCTGCTCGTCACCTTCGGCATTGCCATCGCCGCTGGGCTCAAGAACAACATCGATGGCATGCTGCACGATGCACAGTGTGGGCCGCAGTCGAGCAACGTCAACGGCACGGATACGTTTACTGCGAACGCCATCGTAGCTGAGGTGCCCGAGCTTCTCGCCATCCCGATCATCTCCGTGCTCATCGGCATGGCCTGGATGGGGGCGATGCGTGCCTGCGCAAAAGGTATGGTCTACGGCACCCTTATTGGTCAAGGCCTCGTGCTCGGTGGGCTCACTCTCGCCTTTCTCGCGATCCCGGGGTTGACCATTTTGGCCATTTTCTTCGGCATCATCTTCGCCATGTACATGCTGATGCTCTTCTGTGCGCGCAAGAAGATCAACCTGACGGCCACGCTGATTGAGCAGGCAGCCACGGTCGTCCAGGTCCACCCGCAAGTCTTCCTCTCCTCGGTGCTCCTGATGATTCTCGGTGCCATCGTGTACGGCGCCTGCACCGCGGCTGCCCTCCTCCTCCTCACCAACGGCGACTGGGTCCTGTCCAACTCGACGTCAGATGGGGTCGTAATTCTGACGTCCGGGTCCGGGACGACCTGCCAGTGGCAAATCCCGAATGCAGCGGTCGCCGGGCTGAGCTTCGTTGGATTCGCTTCGCTGTGGTCGGTCGAGGTCTTCTCCGCGATGCGCTTCTACGTCGTCTCGTTCGTGACGGGCGTCTGGTACTTTAAGGCCTCGGGCATGGCAGCACAGGAGGGCGGCTCGGGCACCGTGACCAACCCGGTGACCACGGCGACCAAGCTGGCCTTCACCAAGTCCTTCGGCACGATCTGCCTCACCGCGCTCATCATGTACATCATCGAGCAGCTCCGCCGTTTGGCCAAGAAGCAATCGCAAAACAACGGCCTGGCCGGCGTCCTCATCGCGTGCTGCATCAACTGCCTCGTCGCGTATCTCGAGTTTATCACGCGCTTCGCCCTCACTCTCCACGCGCTCACCGGCGATGACCTCTGCACGTCGGCGCGCACCTTCACGTCGCACTTGAACCGGCACGGCTTCAGCGCGGTCTGGGTCAACTGGATCGCGAACTGGGTCTTCCACTTCGGCGCGTTCGTGCTCTCGCTGCTCATCACAGCCATCTGCCTCGTCATCACGAGCAAGTCGCAGCCTGGAGCTTCAGTTGGGGTCTTCGTTGCCGTTGGGATCCTCTCGTTTATCTTCGCGATCGTCTTCCTCAGCTTCGTGGCCGGCATCCTACTCAACATCATCGACGCGTGCTACTCGTGCCTCATCCTCGACCTCGACCATGGCGCCCAGAGCCAGCCCCAAGTGGCCCAGGCAATCCTCATCATCGTCAAACCCACGTACGTCATCCAACATCCGGGCGGTGGCCTCGCCGTCACAGTGGAGCAGCCCACGGCGGCCGTCGCGTACGCGCAGCCGTACGCCGCGCAGCCGAACATGGCGTATGGGCAGCCGAACATGACGTATGTGCAGGCGCAGCCGCTCGACCCGAATGCGCAGCCGCCCACGGCGTACGCGCGCCCCATCGTCAGCGAGTACATTGCCAAGTGAGTCCAAGCTCATCTTCAGCTTAAGGCGGCCATGGAGATCTCCAAACATGCATGTTGGCGGGGTGGGAGATCGTGTTCTCGGGGGAAGAGGGGGAGGGGGGCCAAGGCGGGCCGCAATGACGGTTCAAGCACCGCTCGGCGGCGGAGTAGATGTGCATCATGTGACGATGTGAGCAAGGGCTGCACAACGGCGAAAAAGAGCTTTGGGGCACAAGGTTAGCACCGTGCACATGCGGCAAGTAGTAGGGCACCGACCCGTGGTGCGCGCACTTGTCGCAGGAAAAGCAGGATCGATCGGTTTGTCGTTCAAACGATAGAGATCTAATTGAGCTCAATTGCGATCCAAAACGAGCGACACGACCAAGAGCGTCTTGTTGAGCGGCACGCGGCTGACCCTGGACGATGCTCGATGGGGCCCTTGGTCAGTTGGTCTTCACGACGTAAGTTCGGGATCGTCGGCGTCAGATGCACGCCTTCACGTTCATACTGTGTGCCGCTATAGGCACCACAGGGAACGCCATTGAGGACGACCGTGAGCGCTGGCCGCTGATTTTTGCTGCTGGCGAGGGCGACGCAAAGACGGTTAAATCACTGCTAGACAGCGGTGTGGATGTGCATCAGAGGAGCAAGGACGGCGAGTCGGCGCTGCACGTGGCTGCCATACGAGGCTCGTTGGAAACGGCGCAGCATCTGCTTCGTGCTGGTGCACTGGTGGATGCCCGTACGCCTAGGGGTAGCACATTACACATGACGCCCACAATGTGGGCACTCTACCATGGGCAGACCGAACTGGTGAAACTCCTGCTTAGTTCTGGTGCTGACCCGAACGCTGAGGACGAGAACGGCAAGTCGCTCCTGAGGATGGCCCAGGAGGCGCGACAACCTGCAATTGAGGCCATGTTGCGCGCGAAAATCGCCGGGACAAGTTTGTGATGGTGTGTCGGCTGGTGGCGCACTGGCGGTCTGGCGCTCAACGTGATACAGCTGAAGCGCATGATTGTCGACCTAAGCATTAGTAGCGGCTGACTCAGCTGCGGCAACATGTCGAAGTCCTGCCACCGCTCTCAGCCTCTCACCCAGGAGAACTCTGGCGCTGTGCGATACATGTATTGATTGTTCATGTCGTCGTGTCGCAGCCAGAAAACTCAGGCAGAATCGTCCAGAATCGTGCCCTCACTCCCTCCCCGCGCCAGTGTCAAGCAAAGTGGGGAAGTGTGCGAAAGAAAGTGTGAGCTTGACTTGACTTGACTTGACTTGACTTGACTTGACTTGACTTGACTTGCTTGACGTCGTGTCCCTGGTCGTATCAGCCAGGAGTCGGGGTCGGTCGCGAACATCTCGTTGCTTTGATTGATCGGGACGGTGCTCATGCAATCCATCGGGACCATGCCACCACAGTTTGCTGTCAATCGCGGCTCCGTGATCACCGCCTCCAAGCGGCCGCCTAACACGGCGACGGCACCTCCTCGCGAGAAGCGCCTTCGTGCCATCGCACAACCCCTCAAACTGCCTGTCGAGGTGGCCTCGCTGTTGGGGCCACTGGCGGACAGCTTCAACCGGCTCACGGACTGCGAGGAACGGATCGACCAGGCCATCGCGCGCGGCAAGCATGAGCTGCGCACCACGCTCTCGGGCGTCGCCGAGGGCAAGGAGATCGCACCTGCTCTCAACGCTTGCAGCCCACGGCAGATCCTGCGCTGCGTGCGTGTGTTCGTGTCGAGCACGTATGACCCAGGCCGCGAGGAGCTCGATCCGGCCGCGTTGGCCCACGCGGCTGCGCGTGGCGAAGAGCCCGCGCACGCCGGCGCGTGGTCGCTGCAGGTGTTGGCGGCAGCACGCACCGGCAAGGGGGACGGCGATTCCGCCTTCAGCGAGCATGTGCCGCTGCATCGATTCTTCGACATCGTGCAGGTGCAGATCGCGGCGCAGCCGCAGACGATCAAGACCGAGTGGCGGGCCACCGAGGGCGAGGAACCGCACTGCCCCGGCATCGTGATCAATCGCACCACCCCAAGTGGCGCACCCGCTCCGTCGGAGCTCCCTTCGCGCATCGCTCTGCGTCTCAAGCAGCGCTCTCTCAGCTCGGGCGCTGGCCCAGTCGCGCCGCTCGCGCGCGTGAGCGTGAGCCGCAGTCTCGCGGCGCTGCTGCAGCTCGCGCCAGAGAGCCACTACAGCTACATCGAGGTCGAGGAGGCCCTCTGGCTCTTTGTGCGCGATCGCGGGCTTCTCGAGGCCAATAAGCGCGACGGCAGCGCGGCGCTGCGAGTAGGCAACCACGCAGGGCTGGCGAGCGCGCTGGGCATCGACCCGAGGGTGGTGCGGCTTCTGACGCTCTCCGAGCTCCACCGTCACCTCCATCCTCAACTCAAGCTTTGGGAGCCGCCGCCGCTGATGCACACGATCGTGCCTGGGACCTCCACCTCAGTGCTCGAGGTGCTGTTGCCGGATGACGAACCGCTGCACCAGCACCGGCACACCGCGCTGAACCGGCTCACCGCCATGGACGCCAAACGCCCCTCCGCCCTCGCGCCGCTTGACCTGAAGCTCGAACACACGCTACGCAAGCTCGTTGACGTGGCCGACAAGCGGCGCTGGTTGCAAGCCCTGCTGTTTGCCGACGAGGACGACGCTGACGACCCGAACGGGGCGGCAGCGGCCGACGAAGAGGCGGATCCTGACGAAGCGGGCGACAAAGTGCAGGTCAAGATGGAGGCTGAGAGCCCAGAGGACGTTGCAGCGACAGCAGCGGCGCTGGCGCTACCGGCGGCCGCAGCTGCTGCCACGGGACGGCGGTTGCGCCCACTGTCAGGCTTTGCTCGAGCGCTGCTCAACTCAAACCTGCACGCGGCCACGCACGCACTCCGGCCGCACATGCTCACGACGCCGTGCCTGCCGCCGCCATTGCCCGCCGAGCACGAGGCGCCGCCACCTCCCGATCCGACTATGCGAGCTTTCGACGGCCCGTGGACTGCCTTTGCTATCCGTGCCTACCTTGCTGACTCCCAACGCCGCCGTCGGCCGACACCCGGGTAAGGTTCGTAATCGACCTGGAGCTCGCCAGGCGATGCTGTGACGGTGCTGCGCGTGCAGCAGCGTGACGCGACTAGCTCCTAGCTGTGCTACTCGTTCTTGCGTAGGGCGACATCGCGCCGTTGCGCGTCCGGCGCGCGGGACGCCCAGGGCCGATCGGCGTCCTTCGCCATGTGTATGCGCATGGTATGCGCGTGCGGCGCCGGTTTTACAAACATGTTATAGTAACATACCCCGGGCACGCCGCCGGCGCACCGCAATCCGCGGGCGGAACACCGCAACAGCCATAACAACAGCCACACGTCGCCCGCGCGCACGAGCGCGCGCGCGCGCGGCGCCGCGGTTGCGGCCCCGGGCGCCCGCGCCCCGCGGCCCGGGTCGTGTCGACGACGCGTCCCATCAAATTGGACGCTCACCTGGCAACGCCTGATTGTGTATGGCACCATGGGACGCATGCCATTGCTGTAAAAACTCCGAGACACTCTCTAGGCGACGTCGCTTGCACCGGGGGGCGCTATTACATCTGATGCCAATAAAACACTTAGACTCGGGCACAGCGCGATGTTGACGCGTGTGCAACGGCAGCTGGGCCGGAACACAAAAGCACGGCTCGTTGCGGCCCACACGAGCCGTCATGCTGTGTGCCATTCATGCGAGAGCGTGCAGCGCGCGCGGCGAGGGCGAAGGAGTTCTTCTCTTCAGAAGAGCTTCTCGCCCGTGGCGAGCTCCTGGCCGATCATGCCGGCGATCCCAATCATCGCAAGCCGTCCGTTGTTGATTTCCTTTGTTTTCATGTCGAAGAGCTCCTGCGGATTCCGAGGCTTCAGGCCGAGCGGATCGAAGCCGAGGTTGCCGCTGTCATAGTCAGTGCGGGTGCTCCAGAGCTCGCCGCCAAACGGCGAGTTGAACGTGAAGACCGAGAAGACCTCGAAGATCGCAATCGGCACGGTCACCACTGGCCAGAAAGTCTGCAGCGGCGTTTGCTGGAAGGCGATGTAGCTGGGCACGTCGATTTCGCCGCCGAAGAGTGGATGGAACTGCTCGCCCACCAAGAAGCCCAGCGCTGCCAGCATCGCGACGCGGCCGTGCTTCAGCTCGACCTCGCGGTAGAAGAGCACCTTCGACTCAGACGCATCGGTCGAAAACCCAAGCGGGTCGAAGAAGCCGAGCGGGGCAGAGACGCCGGGCATCGACCGAGGCGAGAAGGGCGCCTGCATCTGTATCGGCGCCGCGCCCACGGCACGCATGCTTGTCGCGGGGTTGGTGAGTGCCGCGAACATCCTGTTGTCGGTGATCTAGAAGAGATGCACGCCGTGCACGAAAGATCGTGGAAGTGCAACGAGAACAATAGAGTCCAAGATTGTTTGTGGGCGGTTCCACCTTGGGTGCGCGGGGGGGACGCGAGAATCTTTGCGATCTCGTCGCTTTCGCCCATGGGTTTTTTCCTGATCGTCGCCGCAGCCACGGCGCTTGTGGGTCCGGCCAACATTCGGCTGGGCATCGGCGCTCGCCGCATCCGCGGCGTGTCGATGGCCGATGAGCTCAGCGAAATCGAACAGCTCAAGGCTCAGATTCAGGCGCTCCGTGAGCTCAAGCAGAAGTCGGAATCTGTGCCCGCACCTGTGGCTCAGATTCCGGAGCCCTCCACAGCGGCACCCGCCCTCGAGATGCCCTCGACGCCCTCGTTTGAGATGCCATCGATGCCCTCGTTTGAGATGCCCTCGATGCCCTCTCTCAAGTCCTTCGAGATGCCCTCATTTGAGGCGCCTGCACCAGAAATTGGCGCGCCTGCTGCGGCGGCGGCCGAGGTCATGCAGGCGGCGGCGTCTGGATCGAATGACGCGGTCGCGGTCGCGATCGCCGTCGGTTGGCTCCCCGTGGCTGCCTTCGGCGTCAATTTGTTCGTCGCTGCCCTCGGCAGCGGCAAGGACAAAGCAGCGGCCGCCTCTGTGAGCCCGGCGCCCTCAATGAGCAAGGGGCCCATGGGCCGGTTCGCGTCGCCCGCGGAGAAGCGTGACGCGAGCACCATCTTCTTCGAGGGGCTCGGCAACCTCGCCAAGGAGCCCCTGGGCTGGCTCGACGGTGCCAAGGCCTCGCCGCTCACGAGCACCATGGCAGCCGCCGCGCCGCCCGTGCAGCGGGAGTCGGATCGGGTCGCGAGTCGGCGCGCATCCGGTAGCGATCGTCCGATGGCGATGCCGATGGCGCCTCCCAAGCCAGCCGGCGCGACGATGCCGATGGCACCGCCCAAGCCGATGGCGCCGCCGAAGCCAATGACGCCTCCGAAGCCGATGCCGCCGCCCAAACCGGTGGACATGCCCATGCCGGTGGCGGCAGCGGTCCCCACGCCCCCGCCGAAGCCAATGACGCCTCCGAAGCCGATGCCGCCGCCCAAACCGGTGGACATGCCCATGCCGGTGGCGGCAGCGGTCCCCACGCCGCCGCCGAAGCCAATGACGCCTCCGAAGCCGATGCCGCCGCCCAAACCGGTGGACATGCCCATGCCGATGGCGGCAGCGGTCCCCACGCCCCCGCCGAAGCCAATGACGCCGCCCACGCCGGTCGCTGCTCCGGTGCCCGTGGCCGTGGCGACGCCCGTGTCCATGCCCATGGCCGGCATGCCGGTCGCCATGCCGGTCGCCATGCCGGTCGCGGTCGCCAAGCCAGTCGCCGCCCCGGCCTCCGCCTCGATGCCGGTGGCCCGGCCCGTGCCCGTCGCCAAGCCCGAAGCGCCCCCTCCGAAGCCGGCGACGCCGCCGCCGGTGGCCGCGCCGGCATCCGTCCCAGCTGCCGCCGGGAACGACGCGGTGGCTGCGCAGCTGGAGGCACTCACCAAGATGGTGAGTGAGCTCGCCGCCAAGAACAAGGCACTCGAGGCCAGGCTCGGCGACGTCGATCAGTAGAGCAGGAGGCACTTGTCCCATGGCGAAAATTTATCGACGCCTGCGTATCACTCTGTATGTGGTTCTTCCTCCGTCAACTCCACGAATCATCCAGGAATTGGACTTTCATCTAAAAGTTTCGTCAAGTTTGAAGTTATGGAGAGGCACGCCGATATCAGCGTGCGGAGGCGGCGGAAAGAACATGCGGCGTGTGGCGAAGGTTATCTTCCGCTACCGGTGGTGGATGGAGCCACGCTAAGCTATGTGCAGTTCCTGCGCGATTTCGCTCTCCCGCAGCAGCCATGCATCATCACAAACATAGGGACTGACTGGCCTGCAGCAAGCAAGTGGAGCATAGGTTACATTCTCGAGCACGCTGGAGTCGACAAGGACTACAGTGTGCAACTGGCCATTGGATTCCCCAACGCATGCCGAGAGGTTGAAACCACGGTCGGAAGTGCGCTCGAAAGTGTGACCAGCAGCGACGGTGCGCCCGTTTATCTGTCTGCGTGGGACTATGTGCGCGGCAACAGTGGATCTCTCCAGGATGATTTCACGGTGCCACGCTTCTTCGAGCGCGCCCCCGCTTGGCTCGCCAATCATGTCGTTCTCGGCAATGCTGCGACTGACATGAAGTGGCTGTACATAGGAACAGCACGGTCCGGCTCGGCCACGCACGTCGACACCAATCTATCGTCCGCCTGGCTATGGGTAGCCCAGGGGCGCAAGGAGTGGGTGTGTGCGCACGGAAGGGATCACGAGCTGCTCACGAGGGGCACGGGCGTGCGCGCATTCGGCTACAAGGACGACGACGACGGAGATGACGACGGCAGCGCGCCTCTACCCGACCTGTTCGCGGAGGACCTCTTCGAGCGGTGGCCGCATGCGCGGCAAGGGCGGCTCTACCGCGGGTTCCAGGAGGCCGGCGAGGTGTGCTTCAATCCGAGCCGGTGTGTCCACGCCGTGCGCAACCTGGGCAATCCGGGCGATGTGGTACTCTCGCTCACGCACAACTTCGTGGATGCCACCAATCTGGCCGATGTGCGCTCTTCGACCACCGCGCCACTGAGTGTGCTACTGAGTGCCCGAGTGCCATGCCACTGAGTGTGCCGCTGAGTGTGAAATTGATCAGGTGCTCCTCGACGCGACTCGCTCGATCCGTGATGAGCTGCTGCCGATGGCCAGGTCGCTCAAGCCGAAGAAAGTGCTCAAGATTCTCGCCAAGTCGCTCCAGATCTCTACAGATGAGCTCACACAGACCCTCATCGAGCTGCCTAGTTTGGTGAGTGACGCGCGCATTGACGAGCTCATTGCATGCGCCGCCAAAGGCGCTGAGCAAGATGATGAGCCTGAGGACGGCAAGCGCGCGCTCGTCGCTGCAGAGCACGACGGCAAGGATGATGCCAAGGGTGCGAAGTGCGTCGAGGGCGCTGCCGAGGATGCCGGGCACTTGGAGGTGGATGTTGGGCATGTTCGGGCAGTCGCGACGCTGCTCCGCGAGCACTTGGAGGTGCGCTTGAGAGAGGTCAAGCCATCCTTTGAGGCGGCAGCGCTCGAGCTGATAGGCGCTCTCAACCTGGCATAGTCTATACACGAGATCAAGATGACCGGATACCGGACGGTTATCCATGCGGTTATCTTACACTTCCGCTCTAGTGTAAAAAGAGAATACTATTGTACTAAAGAGAAACTCTAGAGAAACTCCGATATATACGGAACTGCGGATATGTCTTTTGTTGTGCACACTCAAGCTGCAAGCTCTTAGTCTGCCGGGCTCGGGAGCGCTGGCGCTATGACTGGCTCAGATCCTCAGAATAATCTCCAGATCGCGATTGCGTGCCTCTCCGCTTTCGCTATCGCTAGCCTCGCACGTTCTCTCACGGCGCGGCCATCAGGCCTGCAGGAGTTTCGCGTGCGTCACATCTCTGTAAGCCTCTTGCGACTCTTCCATCTCCATCAGCGGCTCGTCGGCCACCGGCTCTGGACCTTCAAGGTCCAACTCGAAGACCATCGTCCACGTGCTCCCGAGCAGGTGGCAGTAGACCTGCGACTGTGGCCCGATGGTGCCAGAGTACCTGAGTTGCTGCAGCTCGCTCCACTCGATTGGCCCGCACCGAGCATCCCCCTCGCCAAGATAGTACCAGCGCCTCGTGTCGCTGGGAGGTTCGATCTCCTGGTGGAGTTGCCCCTCGTTCGTCCCCGCGTCTTCGTCGCCTTCATCATCATAACCTTCAGCAGAGCCCGCTTCGTCACTCGAGGACGCAAAGCCTTGCGCGAAGCCGTTGCGGGCTACGGCGAGCGCATGGGAACGTGCACGACGCTGCCGCCGTAGCGCAAGTTCTGCTTCTGTTTGGCTCACGGGTTGGCTCCTCTGGCGTGACGCCTTCGTTCGCGGAGGCGATAGCCGCACGACAACGCCACGGCCATTCCGAACATTCTGCCGCGGCAGCATCGGCTGTTTAGCGTTCATGGAGCCACCGCCACCGATGCTGGCGCCGCCAGCAACATCGCCGCCGCCATCGAGCTCGCGCTGCTGCTCGCGCCGCTCTTGCTGGAGTGCGATCAAGAGACGCTCTTCTTCAGCCTCCTCATGTTCGAGTGCAGCGAGCGTGCGTGCCTCAAGCGCCCATGTGATGGGCTGCGCGCGCACCACCCACTCCGCCCATTGCTCATCCGAACGGCGCGGCGTGCGCAGCCGCGCGTCCCGGACGTGGGAAATGGCTGCCGCGTTCTCAGCGCGGCTGTTGAGGAGCTCGGCCGCGACCGCCTCGTAGGAGCTCGCCTTCGCCGTCGCATCCCCTTCTCCCCAGCGATGTGGATCGCGAGTGTGGATCGCACTCGCGGACCAGCTCATTGGCTCGGTGGCGTACTCGTAAGCGTGCGCCTCAGCCGACCACAGCGCCATCTGCTGCTGCCGCTGCTGGCTCCCGATGGGTCCCAATGAGGCATGTGTAGAGCTGTCTTTAAACGTGCCCCTACAGCCGCCGCTCTTTGTGCATCGCAGCCGCTCGTCGTGTAAGGGATGGCGCGGCGGCGGCGAGCAGGGTCGGAGACGCGAGGGTCGCGCGTTGTCGCGATGGTGCATCCCCAGAGGCGTTCCCCTGAGCTGCCGCATCGTCTCGTCCTTAGGCTTGATCGGCACCGCGCACACGGGTACCGAAGAGGCCCCGTGAACGCCCGAGCAGTGAGTGCGCTTGGGCTTCGTCAGCAGGTGTGGCGCGTACAACACGAGCGACAACGCCGTGCCAGGCTCGGGCAACGCGACTGGCTGGGGTTGCCGCCGGGTGCGGAATTGGCAGCAGCGCCCTTCCTCGTCCGTCGGCGCAGGCCACGCGGCGAATGGCTGAGGGACCTCCGCTGTGCGCGGCGGAGGTCGTGCTGAGCGTCGTGCTGAGCACGCGATCGATGGCACAGCAGCGGCCACCCCCGCGGAGTTGGCGGTCAACCGTAGCAACTGCGCGGCGCTCGAGCCGCCTGTCAGCTCCTCCGCTTCTCGTAACTCCACCGATGCCGTATCTGCTGTGCGCCGGGTGGCCGAATGGGCTGGCGCGTCTCCTCTCTGCCGGCGTGCCGATCCGGACGATTCAAAGCTGTCACTCCGCCGCGCCGATCGAGACGATGGCGATCCTCCCAGTAACGGCTGTCGCGCCTCGTGCTCCACCGCCTCCGCCGCCGCCCCCACCTCCACTGCCGCCTCGCCACCCTCGGCCGCGGCTGCCCAAGCTGCGGGTGGCACGCTGCACCTGCCGCCGCCGTGGCTGCACGAGTCTGAGCGGTGCATGTAAGATGTGCTGCCATTCACCTCGCCGCCGAACCCGGCGCAGCTGATGCGAGCAGCAGTAGTTGCTGTGCAGCCGCTTCGCGCGCTGCCTCCGGGAGAAGTATGACTACGTGGGCGCGAGGGGGCGGAGTGGGAGGTGCGGGCGGATGTCGGGAAGGCGCCGTCGAGCAGGGAGCGCGCTGATGGGAATGCGCTGTCGAGCATCGCTCGTGCCGAGGGCAGCGCGGCGTCCAGCATGGAGAACAGGGTGGGCAGCTGGGCGTTGTTCCGCGCGTCGTTGCAGTTGGGTCCATGTTGATCATCTTCGTCCCCGCTAACACTGCTCGCGCTCGCGTTGCCGTTGGTGCCGCCATGATGATGAGTAGTGTGCGTGGCGAGACCGAGCCTGCCGACAGCAACTTCTGCGGGAGTGGCCACCTCTTCGCTGGTTACAGCCGGCGCAAAGCGCCTCGAGGACACGGGGATTGTGGGCACGGCGGCGAGAGTGGGCACAGCGAGGGCCGCGAGATCCGATGATGAGCGTGTCGGCAGTACGGTGCTCGGCAGCGGCATGGGCAACGACAGCTGAGGAGGCGCCGACGTGTTCGCCACCTCCGGCGCCACCGAAGACCTGAGGGGAGTCTTGAGCGAGCCTCGAGCTGAAGCTGATGAGACGTGCGCGCGTGAGGAGAGGGGCTGCGAGCCTGCCGGCGCTCCAGCAGGCGGTGCGCTGTTCGAACGGTCGAAGGATCGATTCGGGGCGCTCGAGGCCCCTTTCCAATCGCGGAGCTCCTCGTGGAGCTCGAGCTCCGCGAGCGTTGGGTACGAAGGGCACATGGCTCGATGTGCTTCGATGGAGCGCGTGGGCAGCGCAGTCACTTGCCAGCGCGAAGACTTCGACGAGGCCAGCGTCTGCACGCTGAGGGCGCGCATCTTCTCACGCTCCTTGATGCGCATGTCGATGCGCGTGTTGGCGGCGACCACGTCGATCTTGAGTGGCTGAGGGACCGAGGTGTGCTCTTCCTCCTGTAGGGCTGCCTTTGCCTTAGCCTCCGCCGCGGCGGTTGCCTTAGCCTTCGCCGCCGCGGCTGCGCGAGCCTTCATAGCCAATCGCGCTTGCCAGAAGATGTACAAGAGCGCACAGATAAATATGGCCTCGGCCAGGAAGATGGAGACGTTGATGACGGCTAAATTCGTTGGCGGAGATTGAGGTGGTAGAGGCAATTGCGGGGGCGGCGGCAAGGAAGGCAGTGGGGGCGCGGGCGGCGGCGCGGGCGGCGGCGGCGGCGGCGGCGGCGAAGGTGAGGGCGGTGGCGGTGGTGCAGGTGGAGGCGGCGGTTGAGGCGGGGGCGGCAAAGATGAGGGCAGCACCGGCGGCAGTGGTGGCGCTAGTGGCGCATCAGGTGAGGGCAAGGGTGCGAGCGGCGGCGGCGGCAATGCAGTCGGTTGCCCAACAAGCTGCTCCATCATCGAAACAGCAAACACAAAAAGAGATTTTGGAGCGTTTGTTGCCTCGCGACCTTTGTTGAAGCGTGCGCATGCATTTGTCGACACCGAACTCTTGCCGCAAAAAGGTCTAACTCGCGACGGTCGTGTTACGTGTGCTTAGGGCACATAAACACATACGAGTAGACAGCACGGCGTCGCACCGCGCGGATCACCGGCGTGTGTCGTGCCACGCGGGGCTCTCGCTCGGTCGCTGCCGCGCGCGCAACCGAACCGTGTGCGCGCCGAGTGCCGAGTGCGCGCGGTCAGTCGCCGCGAGGTCGTCGGCGTGACGTAAACGCCCGCGCCGCACAGCCTTACTCTGCTCAAAAAGCCGCTCAGCCGCCAACGGTAACCGTGCGACGAACGGGCGACCGCCGCATCCAGGGCGAGCCTTCCACCCACGGCACACCGCTCACCGGCGGCGCCGCGCCGGGTGCGTCCTGCTGCGCAGTGTGTGCTCCTCGAGCTCCTACACCGCGCGGGCTTGCTCCTAGGGTAGTTTTGCTCGCGCCTTGTGCGCAGTCGTCGTATCGCAAGATTCAGTCACACGCTCGCGGTGCAAAGAGCAATCTTGTGCGCCAGCAATGTAGGGCCGCCAGGCAGAGTGACCCTCGCCGACCGCGTCGCAACTCATCCTTGGTCCAGCTCGTTAGGCAATTCGTCATCGTCCAGGAAATCTACGCCAAACTCCTCAGCTGGGTCGGGCGAGTCGAGGCCATTCGCGAGATCGAGCTCGTCAAAAGCGGCCTGTGCGAGCTTCTCGGCCTCCGACGCCACCTCCGCCGCCACCTTGGGGTCGAGGATCCGGACCCATCGTCGCCTCACGCCCTCCTCGAAATCGCCGTCGTCGTAAAGTATGGAAAATGTGCCGTCGAAGGCGTCCAATGTCTGAATCATGCCAGGGAACCAGTAGCACTTTTTGAGCAGTGATGGCGTCGAGGCCACCCCGGGTAACGACGCCTGGTAACGGCCCTCGACACGTGCGCCCACGACGAGCGCGGCCGTCTCCGCCGCCAGCCGCTGCGCAGTCCTCTGACGCTCCTCTTCGCTCCGAGGCTGCCGCACCGGCTTCCTCTCCGGAGGCAGCACCGGGCGGCTCTTGCGCATTTCGCCTGGAGGTGCCATCCAACCGTCACGCTTCCAACCCTCAGGGTCGTCTCGTGTGAATTCGCGCGGCCCGAAATTCGCGGCCTTGGGCGGTGCTGCTGGACTTGCTGGTTGTGGTGGCGGCGGTGGCAGGGACGATGACGAGGAGGCGGAAGCTGCCAAGGGTAGGGTCTTCTGAGCGGTCGGTGCAGGTGCTGGTGCACGCGCGGGTGCTTGTGACTTAAGCACAAATCCAGGGGGCACGGCGCGAGGTGAATGTGCGGCCTTCTGTGCCGTGGCCTGCAGCACTGCCTCCGCCGCGTTCGCCAGCAGTTCATTTTGGGCGACCGTAGCTGCCTTTTGCTGCTTGCGCTTCTTGGGCACCTCGTGGTGCAACGTCACCGTCTGCTGCACGCTCACTCGCTGGCGCTTCGTGCCGAAAGGCGCCGCCCAGCCGTCGGCCACCCACTTTGGCAGGTCCTTCATGGTTGGCACGGGGTCCTTCATGTGGGCGGCCACTCACCGACATGTTTTCCTAGAAGATGACAAGTCAGTCAAGTTCAAGTCAAGGCAAGTCGATCGACTTGAATTGCACTCTCGTACACGGAGCAGCTCCAGCCTACTGTACCCAAAAAAGGGATCGCCCATCAAAAAAGGCCTTTCTCATTGAATACATCCTCGCGTCGCTAACCAGATGCCGCGCTGCAGCCAGTGCGGCGAGGAGCGAGCGAAAAGTGAGTACTCCAGCTCTCAGGTCAAGCTCAAGCCACATGCCCGTCGCTGCAAGCTATGTGTGAGCGCCGGAATCCCCGTTGCGGATCCACAGCCTCGGTCCATCTCCAGCGCCTTCATGACCGCGGCTGAGTTGCCAACGGGCTTGGCCGATGACAAGTATCTGAGGCTTGCGCGCGTCTACATGGACCACGACTTCCCCGTCACTATGAGCGATGGCTCTCCTAAGCAGATCCCAGAGGCCGCGCTGCGCTGCGCCGACGCGGCGGAGCTGAGGCAAACCTTTGGATACGGCAGCGGCGGGTTCTTCGGTGAGGTGCTGTTCTGGAAGCGTTGGCGTGGTGTGCTGCTCGGCAAGCAGAAGTGGTCATGCCACAGCGACACTCCCGAAGGCGACACCGCCCCGATGAGCGAGCTATGGGATATGCGCTGGGTCTTCCCCTCGAGGGAGCTTGCCAGAGCATTCCATGCGGACATGGTCGGAGCATCGCGCGAAGAGGGGGGACGCGGCTACCTCGATGGGCCCGACGACCCGGACGATGCAGACTGCCCCGGAGCTCTCCGCGAGCGTCCCGACGTCCTTTCAGGCCTGCTTGACCAGGTCGGCTGCGAGATCCATGGCCTCGTCTTCTCGATGAACTCACCCCTTCCGTTGCCCAGCCCGGGGGCGCGGTTCAAGGGGCAGTTGTACTACTTGCAGCAGCTCTCGGCCGTTTTTGTCGTCGATCGAGTGGTTGCGAAGTTGTATGTCGCGAGCTAGTCGCGAGCGGCTTCGGCTCGCGCGACTCGAGAGGCCGGCACATCGGCACCACGCCCACTGATTTCGTTCGGATCGTGTGCGCGGCCTCCGCCTCGATCTCGCGCTGGCTCGCGGGGGATAGTGCGGGGGGTAGTGCGACGGTAAGTATGCCCAGCTCCCACGGGTCACTGATGGCGGAGCAGCTGGGGGGCGGTATCGCCTTGTCGCCAGGCTGCAAGGTGCGCATTGCCGGATTGCAGTCGCGCGCTGATCTGAACGGGCTGATCGGGACGGTGCTGCCGGGCGGTCCACAGTCAGGGCGACTGGCTGTCAGGGTGACGCTCCAGAGGGGTGTGGCGTCCATCTTAAGCGCCAGGGGTGCGCTTGGCGCCGATCATGTGGACGTCCATGCGCATGAGTGCGTGCGAATCAAGCCGGCCAACCTTATGCCCGTCTTCGACACCCCGGGTGTGGAGACGCAGGGCTTGTGCTCTATCTGCATGGACGTGGAGATGTGCACGATTGTAGGCGACCAACAGAATGCGACCTTCATGATTTGCTGTGGGAAACCTATTTGCCTCCACTGCCTGCACGACATCGAGACCAGCGGCGAGCTGCGCGACGTGTGCCCATTCTGCCGTGCGGACACGTCTGACACGAGTGACGAGGCGACTATCCGCGGACTTAAGCAACGGATGCAGCACGGCGACCCGGCGGCCCAGTACAACTTAGCATGCCACTATGACTATGGCCGAATGGGACTGCCACTTGACCAGGCGGAGGCGCGGCGCCTGTACCAACTCGCTGCCGAGCAAGGGCATGCACGTGCAGCCGCCAACCTCGCGTGCTCCCACCGTGATGGTGAGGGTGGGCCCGTCGACCTTGTGCAAGCCGCAAGGTGGTTCAAGGTGGCCACCGACCGGGGCCACATACAGGCGTGCACTAACCTGGGGATCGCTTACATGCGCGGCGATGGTGTGCCGCAGAGCCGCGTCGAGGCCATCCATTACCTGACGCGAGGGGCCCAGGCGGGGGATGAGCTCGCGGCGATGCAACTCATGCGCATGGGTGTGCAGCCAATGGCCGCGGCGGCGCCGCAGGCGTGATGAAAGAGTGCAGTATGAATTCACAGGGCGACCGGACGCTCGGGTTTCTCGGAGCGTGCCGAAAGATCTTGATCAAAGACTGCTCTCTACTGCCTTCCTGCTCGTCCACAACTGCGATGTGGATGAGAATCTGGTTGGGAACGAGGAGCCCATCAAGTCACGTCTGCCGGAACAGTCGTCGAGCAGTCGTGCGGTGCCGGGTGCGTTGGTGTGGGTTGGGTTGGTTGTGAGGTTCAACCTGAGGTTCGTCTGTGAGTTCCGCGAGTCCCACGGTGTTTCCCGTGTGTCCCGTGTGTGTCCCGGCTCCCCCGGAGTCACACGGGCGCACACGGGCGTTCGGTTCACGCAGTCGTGCCTCAAAACCAATCAACCATCCAAAAAAAGTTCCAAACCCACCAACTTCTCGACCCGGTTCGAGTGTAGTGCGTAACCCGGACTTCATTTACAAACAGGTGCATAACCCGGACGTCACTAACCCGGACTTGGCCGATGTCCGGGTTACGCACCTGTTTGTAAGTCCTTAACCCGGACT
>PJAB01000941.1:0-18926 GCA_002887195.1 Chrysochromulina parva | reverse complement strand
GCCAAAGTCGTCGTCCAGCGCCAGCGCGACCCTTCGCAGCTCCGCCGGCGGGCTTCTTCTTAACATGCTGCTGCAGGAGCAGCTGGTGCGCGGGCTTGACGATGCGGCCGCCGTGCGGCGTGATCATTCGCTTGGTCGCCGCGAATTGCTTCGTCTTTGCCTTGCGGCTGCCTTTGACAACGCGCGCGGGTGCCATTGAGACGGGCGCCCAAGTGTCGCGCGAACTCTTCGCGGGCGTTGCTCTTCGAGTGTGAACGTTAACACGACAGACGCGACAATCGAGTGAACGTTAACACGACAGACGCGACAACCGTGCTACGGCACTGTTACTGCCCGCTCGAGTGCAAACACCCTTTTGCGAAGTTGCTTTTGAAAGTGGTGTGGTTTCCATCAAGACTTTTCACATTTCCCCGCGCCTCGGGCCAATGTCGGCCGAGATAGAGGATGATGGCGATACGACGTACTCCGCGCCACTCCCTGTCCGCCTGAACGTGGCGGCAGCCGCACCGCCGCCGCCGCCGCCGCAGCCGCAGTCACCAGCGGGCATCACCATCTTCGCGCCCAACTTGCTCGAGTGCAAACTTGCCGTCTGCCGTGAAAAGGCCCAGCGCTTCGAGCGCATGTGTTTTGCGGCGATGGAGATGACGGACGCGGACGTGCCGCTGCTGTACGATGTCCTCAACCACTCCGGGTGTGACATCACCGAGCTCGATGTGAGCTTCAACAGGCTGACGGACGCCGGCCTGCGCACGCTCTGCGAGGCGCTCGCAGAGCATGGCCTGATGGCGCACCAGCTGCAGCAACTGCGCGTGGGAGGCAACGACCTGTCAGCGGAGGCGCTCGGGGAGGCGAGCGTGCTGCTGGCCAAGCGCCGGCCTGACGTGCAGCTCGTGGACGAGGCACGCCTCGTGGGCGACGAGGCAGGCGTCGCGAAACCTGCCGTTGCCCTCATGCACGTGGGCAAGGTCTTCGAGGAGTCACCCGCGCATCAGGCGGGCCTCCAAAAGGGCGATGTGGTGCTCACGTTCGGCGCGCTGAGCTACAACGGCAGGCGGCGGAACGCAGGCTTCAAGAGTGAGCAGGAGCGACGGATGGACATCCTGCAGCACTTTGAGAGCGTCGAGGTGAGCCTCAAGCCGCTCGTTGCGGGCGCTGTCGACGCCCACGGAGCCAATAAGAAGGCGATCGACGTGGTGGTGGCACGCCCTGGCGCAGGCCACCTGCGCACGACGCTCCGGCCCGCCCAGTGGTCAGGCGTGGGCCTGATTGGAGCCAAGATCACCGCGGTCGTCACCGACGATGAGCTTCGGAAGGCGAAGCCCCAGCCTGTCGGGAGCAAGCTCGAGGCGGCCTTAGCTCCCTTGGCTGACCTCAAGCTCTCTGCTCGTGAGACGCCCCTCCCGAGCCAAGAGCAAGACGGGGTGGGAGTCGATTATTATCCCCGGAGCCACACATGACGGCCCCGCGCCATTCACAGGCAAAGTGTTAAGAGGTCGACATTAATCCCAATGTTTTTGTAAATATTCCCCTTCGAGAGCTTTCACGAGATGCTTCTTCATTTCCTCATTTGGAATTGGGATGTTCTAATTCATTGCTCTTCCGCCTTCTCCCGCGATGGATCCTCCAACAGAGACCCATGCGCCGGCTGAACACGCACGTCCCTCTAAAGGCAATTTAGCCCCTTTGCAAGCGTTGGTGGACGATTCGGTGTCGTCAGCCTTGGGTGCAGCAATTCAGGCGATCACGCTCACCAAGCAACAGGATCGCAGAAGCTACTCGATCGACTGCTCGAAACACAGCTTCACTCTACTCCATCCGTCTTGGTCGCCATCCTCGTCTCCTTTACCAGGGAGCAGCTGTGAGCCGTCGCCGAAAACCACATCACCTCGAAAATCGTCGCGCTTCAACCCGGCTACTCATGCGATCTTAGCGGCAGCCGAGAACCCGTGGGCGAATGGGCGCGCGAGTAAGCGTAAGAACGTGCCTCTCGCGAGTCCTCTGAAGTCCACTGAAGTCGACGGAAGCCAACTATGAGGGATGGCACGCACTCGATGAGGATATACGATCGCTTCTCTCCGCAGCAGGGTCAGGAACATACATTACGGCCGTACACTGAGTAGGAGTGGCGATACTAACTAGGAGTTGCATGGTAGCGCCGGACCGGTAGCAGGGCGTTGTGAATACCATGTATAGTCTCACACCCTTTCGGGTGAGCCAACCGTGCAAGATTATAGGTTATGGGGCGAAGTTAACATCATCCTTGCTTTAAGCTCAGCCCGAGAATACTCCGCTCCACCGCTCTAGAGAGGCGCCGCCGGCCATGGCCACTAAACACATGGGCTGAGTGTCCACGCATTTTATGAGAGGACCTTCTCTTCTTGGTTCTTGCAGCCCTCGACGACTGTGGGAAGAACGAAAGGCGCTCGAGTTGGCGCTCCGGTCTACAAGCCTACCCGCGCGAACATGGCCACCCTTGCCAGCCGAATCGCTGCCGGCTCTGTGGCGGAGACGCCTTTTACTGCGCGTAGGCCTCTCGCTCCGACATCGAGCAACTCGCTGTGGCCCACGCCCGCGATCGCCGACAGCTGCCCGCCAGCACAGCAGATGACGCCCTCACCTCCGGTCGCGCAGCCGCCAGAGGAGGAGGAGGCCGTGTGGGAGCACGCGGCGACGCTCTCGCTGGAAAGTATCGGCGGGTGGGATGTGGCGCTCAGCATCAACGCACCGGCCACTCCAGTCGCCTCGTCGGGCTTGGCGCTCGAGCCGGAGCAAGAGGCGGCTGCCAGTTGGAGCCTGAGCAGCGGCAGCGGCGGCGAGAGGCACGACCGCCACCGCAGCATCAGCCGCACCCGTGGTGGCGGCGACGACTATGCGGCCGCGTCGCCCCACAGCCTCTCCCTCATGGACCGCGCCATCGCCGCGGCCGATGCCATCATCTCCGCAGGCACGCCACCACTCCGAACAGCCGCAGCGCCAGTGGCACCCACAGGCGCCGACGCAACGGCCACCCTCGGCGGAGGCCGCTTCACGATCTACCACGATCACGAGTTCGGTCGCTTCTCCGCGCCCGCGCCATGGTCGCCTTGGGTGGAGTCTCCCGCGTGGTCGCCGGCGGCGCTGCCGCCATCGCTCGCTTCGGCTGCAGACTGCGCATCGGCCGCGGGTGACGCATTCTCCCCATTCACACCATGGCCTCGTCAGCCGCGCGGGGCACATGCGCGCACGCCAGGCGCCGTCGCCGACGCAGCAGCCGACATGACTGCGGTGCCGATGGAGTTGGCTCTCGAGGCGCTCGAAGCGGCGGTTGAGGCGGCTAGAGGCGTGGCCGAGACCGAAGCGGAGGCAGCGGCGAAGGTGCCGACGGCGGCAGAGGCTATCGTCGTGGCGACGGATATTGACCCATCCGCACCGCCCTCTGAGCCACAGCCGCTACTCCCGACCGCCACGCTACCGCCACCGCCACCAACGCCACCTCCACCGGTTGGCGCCACCCTCGTCCCTTCCTCGCCGGTGGCCTCCACTTTCATGCCCCCCTCCCCATTCCTACCCGCCTCCCCATTCCTACCTGCTACCACGCTCGTCCCCGCTTCCACGCTTGTGGCCGTCTCCCTAAACGCTGCCGCCGCCACGCCCGCCGCCGCCACGCCCGCCGCCGCCAAACTCGTCGCCGGCACGACGCCGCATCGCACGCCGCCCTCACCTGCCGAGGTGGAGGGAGAGGTGGAGGCGGCTGCGGCAGCAGCCGTGGCCGCGGCGGGCGCGTCGGCGGCGGAGGCGTGCGCGGCGGAGGCGGCGATGGCGGCGGGCGCAGCGATTGCGTCTGCCGAGGCCGCCCGAACGGCGATGCAGGCGCAGTGCCGCAAGGAGGTGGCCGCACGCCAGTCGGCCGAGGAGCGGCTGGCGGCGTGTGAGGAAGCACTCCGAGCGGAGGCAGCACGCCGAGTGGCAGCGGCGGTGGCGGCGGCAGAGGCGGCGGCAGCCGAGGCGGCGGCGAGGGCAGCGGCCGAGGTGGCCGAGGGCGCGCGTGCAGAGGCGGCGGAGCGTGCGGGGGCGTGTGAGCTGCGCGCAGCCTTCCTCGAAGAAGGGCGAGCGCGCGCCGTGATGGATGCCCACGCTGCGATCGCACAGCAAGCAGCGGCTGAGGCCGTTGCGGCTCAGCGGTTGGCGGCAGTCGAGGCGGTGGCAGCTACATTGGCGGCCGAGGTGCGTGCGGCGGAGGTGCACACGGCGGCGGTGGCGGCGTCGGCCGCAAGCACGCATGCTGCGTCAGTGGTGGAGCACGCAGCTCAGCTCGAGGCACTGCGGCAGTCCATGACGATGGAGAAAGAGCAGATCGGTCACGCCGCCGCCGCCGCCGCCGCCGAGGCGGGCGCACAGCACGTGGCGGTCACCAAAGCCGCGGAGGCAGCCCGCGCCGAGGCCGAGGGCGCGCGGGCGGACGCGGCGGCGGCACGTGCTGACGCGGACGCGGCGCGCGCGCAGCTGGCCCAAGCACAGGTTGCGCATTCTCAAGCCGTCGCCCAGGCGCAGGAGGCCCAGGCGGCGCAGCTGGCGCACGCGCAAGCCGTCGCCGCACAGGCGACGGCGGCGTGTCAGGCCTCGGAGGCGGCGGCGGCAACGGCTGCTGTCGAGGCGACGCACGAGGCGACGCGTCTCCGATCGGAGCTGCAGACGTACCGTGAGCAGCTCTCAGCTGTACAGGAGGAGCTCGCCACGGCGCTTGGCTCGCGCGCGTCGCGGGAGCGCGCTCTCGAAGCGCGGCTCGAGGCACAAGAGCACGCCGCCGCGTACAAGCTGGCGGCGGAGGAGCGACGTGCACGCGCCGCCGAGGCACGGATAGCCGAAATCGAGGCGTCCTTTTGCTGGTCAGGAAAGTCACTGCTAACCCAACCCAGCGCCCAACCCTGCGCCGAGGGTTCCTTACGCAAGCCGATCGGCAAGCCGCCGGCCACTACTGAGGCGGCAGTGAAGGCGGCTGCGGAGGCGGCCGTGGAGGCGGCAGCGGAGGCAGTGGAGATGGAGGCACACGGGGCGGAGGCGCACGGGGCGGAGGCGGAGGCAGTGCGGGCGCACGGGGTCCCTATCTCGATCCATCTCGATCAAGAGGTCCCTATCTCGATCCAAAATGCGGTGCGGGCGCACGGGGTCCCACTGCTTTTTGATCTCGATCCACTGGCACCGCCTCCGCCTCCGCCTCCGCCTCCGCCCCGGGCGCACGGGGTCCCACTGCTTTTTGATCTCGCAGCACCGGAAGCGGCAGAGGCGCCCAGCGCTCATGACAGCGCTCTTTGGCCGCAGCTCGCAGCACCGGAAGCGGCAGAGGCTCAGGCGGCAACGGCTCAGGCGGCAACGGCTCAGGCGGCAATGGCTCAGGAGGCCGCATCAGCGGCTGACTTTGCAGCGGCAGAGGCAGAGGCAGAGGCAGAGGCGGCGGTGGTGGCGGCAGAGGCGTCAAAGGCATCGCCTTGGGTGGAGGAGGCGCTTAAGGTGGCGGTCTCCGAGGCGGCCACCGCTCCAGTGCGCGCACGTCACTCACGTCGCCCCCCCATCACGTGGACCGAGGCCCTCGCCCACGCAACCTCCGCCGTCACACCCACGCTGCCCCCAACGCTTTCTTCTCGCTCCCCGCCGCCCACCCCGCCGCCCCTGCCACCTCTGTTTGCTGCCCTTGCCCCGGCTACTCCCGTTGCCGCGCGCGCCGCGCTGCCAGGGGCGGCGACTCGGGTTGCTGTGGAAGCAGCGGCTACAGTGGGGGCGGTGGGGGGGGATGCAATACTGCCAGGGGCGGCGCAGCTTGCCGCTGCTAAGGAGCATGCTCGTGCCGTCATGGAGCGTCTCGCGGCCTTGGAAGCTCAAGCGACGGCTCTCAAGCAACAGCCACACTATGGGCTGACCCTGCCGCCCTCGACCCTGCCGCCTTCGACCCTGCCGCCGCCCTCGACCTTGCCACCCTCGACCATGCCGCCCTCGACCCTGCAGCCCTCGTCGCTGCCGCAGCCCTCTGTCGCACCACCGAGTTTGCCACCACCGAGTTTGCCACCCTTCATCATGGCGTCGCCACTCGCGTCGATCGCTCGCGTGCCAGTCCAGCCCCCGGCCTGGCCTTCAGCCTCGGCCCCCGTCGCCCTCGCCCCTGTTGCCCACGCCCCCGTCGCCTCACCCTCCGCCTTCTCGGACTACCTCAGCCTCGACCCTGGCCCCGTGTTCATGGACATGGCCCCGCTCGCGAGCATCATGGCACCCGTCGCGCCCAGAGCGCCCAGAACACCCGTCGTGTCCCCGCTTGGGCCCCTCGCACCCGCCCTCGCGCCTGTCGAAGCCCCGCTTGCCGCGCTGATGGTGCCAGTCGCCCCGCCGATCGTCAGCGCTGCATCGGGCCCTAGCGCCGTGTCTGATTCTTTCGCCGTATCGGTTACCGTGCCTCCTGCGACCGACGAGTACGCCCAGCTGACGGCGCGGCAGCCCTCGCCGCCTCGCTCGCCCTTGTTTTCGGGTGATCGCTCGGCACCCCCAGCTCTGCCCGAGCGTATGCCCGAGAGCCCCTTCAAGCGCGTCGAGCAAAACTTGCGCCTGCTGCACGAGCGGCTGCATTCCAGGACTCATGTCTCCCCGTCGGCACTTTGAGGGCGCGGCCGAATGACGGGGCTCAATTGTAGATCGGACCTGTGCACACGCCACACGAGCGGCATGCCGCTGGTCGAGTGACTAAACCCGGGACGCACCATCTCGAATGTCGCAGCACGCCCCCGGCCGTGAAGTGAATTTCACGAGCTCACCGGTTCGGTCGTCTGCGTTGGATTCGGCACACGAATTATAATGTTATTAATCTGTGGTTGTTTATGAGCTCCTACTTCTATTGAAAAATCTCAATGTAGAGCTGGCATCATGCGCTATAGAACTGAGCTCGCATGCAGCGCAACTGCTCACTGAAGAAGCGCATCTGCGCGGGGGCAAGCAACGGGAAGATGGTGCGACCCACTAGGCCGGCGCCACGAGATTCGGAATGGATGTCGAACGTGACCGAGTCGTCGTGTGCGTGCCAGCGCACCTCCATGCGCTCGAAGCCTGCGATCAGGTGGCCACGCGTAGTGGCATAGCCGACGGACACGGATCGCCAGTCACTCCTTGTCGGAAGCACCCGGCACGGGTTGAGCACCCACAAGCCCGGCACCAGTTGAGCCCACGTCACGAGAGCACCCTCATCGTCGGTCCAGATTCCGGTGCGGCTCGAGCTGGAGTGCACGTCCCAAGCAAGCAGAAGCTTGCGAGCGCGCCGGAAGCAAAAAGCACCGCTGCCAAGCCTCGTGCGCAACTCAAGGATGCGCAGTCGCTCCTCGGGACGGCCGCCATTTGGCAAGAAACCATGATTGAATGGTCGTGCTGAAACGGCCCTAGTAGCCGCGTAGCATCTGAGCGTGGAGTCGCACGGTGGCTCGCGGCTGACGCGGAAGGTCGTCATCAATGGTGCCGCGGTTGGCTCGCATGTCCGCCTCAATGTTTGCGACGGTTGGTGTGAACCTTGAAACGTTGGCTGTGAAAAAGGGCGCGCGCTTGATACAGGCATATGGGGGTCCTAGCGACCAGGAGCTTAGCGGGCAGCATGGGTGTATTAGGTGTTAGTAGTCACCCGTACTCCTCTTGTCACCTACCGGCGGCCCGCACGTGTTTGTGGCTCCAAGAACGTGAGTGGGTCTCTCCGAACCGGAGTAATGACCCTTCCAGTCGCGGTATTTAACGAACCGGAGTAAGGCGCCCTTCAAGTCGCGGTATTTAACGACAGTAATTGCGTGCGCTGCGTGCTGCGTGCTCGTACCGACCTGGGAGGCCCGTGTGCGTGTCACGCGGCGGCGGCGGCGGCGGCGGCGGCGGCGACGGCGGCGACGTTCACGCGAGCTCGTCGATGAGAGCGTTGCGCATGTCGCCGGCGATCCCCGCTGGCCTCCCCTCCTGAAGCTTGAAGATCGACTCCACCACCTGCAGCTCGGTCGCCGTCGTGTCGAGGCCCGTGAAGGCGCACCAGTCGTTGACAACCATGCCCCCGCCGATCACGTCGCTGCCGCGGTTGACCGTCCCCGCCACCACGGGCACCTGCAGCAGCGACGACATCTCATCCTGATCCTCGATCGACGTCTTCGGATGCACGAGCGCCCCCTGGTTGGTGATGCAGCAGTAGCTGCCAACGAGCGCGTTGCCCGCGACTGTCTGCCGGAAAACCTCCACACCGAGCACGTCCGCAATGATCTCCTCTGTCTCGCGGTCGAGCTCAGTGTGGATGAAGGCCACGTGGTCGTTGCACGCGATGCAGTTGCCGAGCGCCGAGAGCCGCTCCTCAACGCGCTGAATGAGCACGCCCTCGGGCAGCGAGTTGCGCAGGTGCAGCAGCTCCTGGTCGGTCGTGCTCGTCGGCACGATCAGCCCGTTTTTGTTCCCCGCGCACATGCGGCCGATGATGCGAGTGCCTGCAATCGAGGTCTGCACAACTGGAATGTGGTCCGCAAGGTCGGCCTCGAAGACGGAGTAGAAGTTTTGTGAGCCGCCGAGCGCGGTCAAGCAGTAGGAGTTGGTAAGCTTAGCAAATACGCCCACCTCGTTGGAATTCTCGTACTGGCAGCGAGTCGCCATTGGGGACGGAAGTGCTCGTTGTTGCCGCGACGTCGCCGGCAAGTCCTCGACCTTCGGCGTCGTATCGGCGTCCCCGTCGCGTTTCACAATCGAATTCGTCCATGGGGGCGGCCGAAGGCTGCGCCGCGACAGGCACATTCCTTGGCGTCTTCATGTAACCCGCGCGCTCAGTCCCTTTAATCCAATTCACCTGTACAGTGCATGACTTTAGCATGACTCTGACATAATGCTCACACGTCGTGCTCGCCCTCCAACGTGTTGGGCGGCTGCTTCTTGCCTGTGCCGTTGCCTGTCGCCGCGTCCGCACCGTCCGCCACCGACAGCGCCGCGACGCCCTCGGCAAGTGCCTCGGCGTCGCCTGTCGTCATCGGTGTTGCAGCTGCCGGCGTCGGCGCGGGCTCCTGCAGGTGTTGAAGGTTGAGGGCCCTTGCGGCGGCGGCGCCGGCCTCGGTCTGCGGTTTGCTGCGCTTTGCCCCCGGGAAGTATTTGCGCATGTCGTACGCGTCCTCCGAGTCCGCATAGTACTTCGCCTCCACATCGTGAATCTCAAACTTGAGCGACTGCGTGTAGAGCGAGAAGGCGGCGCGGTTGGACTTGCGCACGTGGAGCGAGACGTACTCGGCGTGGAAGGTCTCCTGCATCGCTTCCTGCGCCGCGTTCATCAGCTTCGCCGCGAGCCCCATCTTGCGGTGCGTGCGCAGCACCGCGAGTGATGTTATGTGCCCGTGCACCTCGGGTGAATCCTCCTCCATCTTGGCGAGCACGTAGCCGACGATCTTCTTCTTGTGGTCCTGGGCGACGTACAGCAGCTGCGGCCACGAGAGGCAGTGGTAGAAGTAGTACTTCATTTGGTAGTTCTCGGGCAGGCACGAGAGGTTGCAGTTCTGCATGTCGAAGAGGTCATCGACGGTGGCATTGCGTATGCTCACCTGCGCCATGGCGGGGATGGCAGTGAGTAAGGTGCACGCAGGTGGGAAGAGCGCAGCGTCGGTGGTGCGCACGAGAGAGCGAGAGAGCGCGCGCGAGAGAGAGAGCGAGAGAGCGAGCGAGCGAGCGCGCGGCGGCACGCACCATATGAGTTGCGATCGTCGTGTCTGAGTGGGTCGACGTGGCGAAGCTTCGTGAGACGAAACAGGCGACACATACGTGTAGAATTGGAGTCTTTCAAAAGATTGTAAAGAAACCTCACATGTCGTGTTAACGTTCACATGAACACTCAGCGTGATGTTTTTTATGGGCTCAGGGGTGCTTCGATCGGCCTACAGCGCCCTACAGCGTCTCCGCGGCAGCTCTCATGCCGCCGCCCAGGAAGGCTGCTGGAGTCGTGCTGCGGGAGCGCCTCAACCACCTCATCCACACGCAGTACATCCGGCAGGACTATGACGCGTGCATGGCGACCATCGAGCAGCAGCTCAAGGAGTGCCATGGCGTGGCTGAGTACCCCATCTATGTCAAGGCGCTCATCAAACGCCAGCGCGGCGAGATCAACGAGTCGCTTTCGCTCTTCCAGGCAGCCACGTGCCTCAACCCGCACAACCTGGCCAACCTCAAGCAGGTGGGTCGGTCGCTCTACCTGCTCGCACGGCACAAGGCGGCGCTGGACGTGTACGAGGAGGCGCTGCAGATCTCCGCGGACGACTGGGAGATCTGGCACAACAAGGGGTTGTGCAACATGTACCTCAAGGAGTACGAAGCGAGCATCGAGTGCTTCAAGAAGGCCAACTCGCTCCAGCGCCACGACACGACGTACATGCAGCTGGGTAAGGTGTACATGCTGCAGGAGCAGTACCGGACGGCGATCGATGTGTATCTCGAGGCGCTCGAGTACTCGCCCGAGAACCCCGAGCTGCTCACCACTGTCGGCCTCCTCTACCTGCGCATGGGCGAGAACATGCGAGCAGTCGACTTTTTAGGCAACTCGCTCACGCACGACCCTCGCAACCCGAAGACGATCCTCGCGGCCGGCTCCATCTTCCAGGACCACTCGGATATGGACGTGGCTCTGGTCAAGTATCGCGTGGCCGCCGTCCAAACGCCCAACTCCGCGCAGCTCTGGAACAACATCGGCATGTGCTTCTTTGGCAAGCAACGGTATGTGGCCGCGATTGCTTGCCTCAAGCGCGCGCTGTACCTCGACCCGTTTGAATGGATCATCTCGTACAATCTCGGGCTCGTCCACCTGAACACCGGCCAGTACGCGAGCGCGTTCCACTACTTATCGACCTCAATCAACCTGAAGCCTGACTTTCCGTCGAGCTACATGTACCTCGCCATCACACTCTCACGCCTTGATGACTTCGACAATTCGTGCCAGGCGTACGAGAAGGCCATCGAGATGGAGGATGATCATCTCTTCCACCTGAACTTCTCAATCACGCTCCTCAATCACGACGACGTAAAGCGCGCTGCCGAGCACTACGCTTCCTTCGAGCGGCTCTTCGCCAATCTCGACGACGCCGCACGCGAGGCTGATGCAGAGGTGATGGAGCAGCGGCACGCGGTGCATCTGACGCTGCAGAAACTCGGCCATTCGATCGAGCAGCTCTCGAGCCAGGCGGCGACCAAGGAGGGCGAGAGCGTCCCCGTGCCGCCGACGGACTTACCTGGCAAAGGGTTGCCACAGCCCATCGACCCCGACGCCGAAGACGAGGAAATCAACTGAGTGGCGCCTTGAGGTAGGCGGAACTCGACGTGTCTGTCGCGTGCACTGGCTCATCACTTTATATACGGTATCCTGAATCGCGGGAATCAAAAATCGGCGCCCGGCCTTGTTCGAGCACGTTGACCCTTCTCATCTTGTTAGTAGTAATGTTCAGGCCCACAGGGCTCTAAATTGGGGGGAAAGGACGTCAGATGCGATGGACCTAAGGCGTCGTACACGGTACACCGCGCGCGGGGCTACCGACCTACCGATACGGAAAGTTAAGTCGAGTCTCGACTTGGACTTCGGCGCCCCGCCTCGCCTTCGGCCTTCGCTTTGACTTTCAGGAGATAGTGAAGTCGTGCCGGCCTCGCCCGATGTGTCACGCGGCCTCACCTAGGCCTCACCCACGTGCACCGAGCCATCCTCGCAGCCGAAGGCGACGTGTCTCCCGTCGGCCGAGATGGAAACACAGCGCACGAGGCAGGTACGCCCCACGCCTGCTTTCCCCTTGGCGCCCTTGCGACGCTTGCGGTTGGAGCTGCTCGCCGACGCCATCGAGAGGGTGGTGAGGGGCCGCGGGTGCAGCGGGCACAGCAGCGGGGACTCCTCAGCCGCCACCGGCTCCTCGGCCACCAATGTGGACCCGCCCACCGACCCGCTGCCTGCCTCCTCTGTCGGCGCGGGCCCCCCGAATGACCCTCCCGCCCCTCCCCCTCCCGCCCCTCCCGCCTCGGTCATCGCAAGCAGAGCGCCAAGATCCCAAACGGCCACCTGCCCATTGGTGTCGCCCAAAGCGAGCCGCGTGCGCCTGAGGTCCGTTCCGAACCGGAGGAACCAGAGACCCGCCGTTCGCGGCTCCTCGATCTCTGCGAGCAGCTCGTGCGAATCGCGTGCCCCAACGGGCGCCGTACCGGGCACCAGGTCAGACGCCGTACCGGGCGCATGCGCACTGCCAGTGCCGGCGTCCGCGCCGGCGCCATCGTCCGCGCCGGCGCCATCGTCCGCAGTTGCGCCACCGCCCTTGATGCCAGCACCCTTGCCAGATCCACCCTTGGCACCGCTTTTGACTCCGGCCTTGCCTTTGGCTGTGAGCCTGGGCGGCGCCCCCTTAGCTGCCGCGCCCTCGGCTGCTACTCCCTCGGCAGCCGTGCCCGCCGTCGCCTCGGCAGGCCCCAGACCGAGCGTGCGCCGCGGCCGCCACAGCGCGATCCGTCCGTCCGTCCCGCGAGAGAGAACCGCCGCCCCCGCCCAACGCACGCAGTCGACCCAGCAGCAGAGGCTCGACACGGCATCGAAGTGAACGCGGTCGTAGGTGGCGAGGGGCGCTTGGAAGACTAGCGGGGCCAGCTGCCACTCGCCCATCGGCCATGCCGAGTTCGGCGACGACGCCGCGCTCACCGCGGCAGCGGCGGCCTCGTCGTCCTCGGCGGCGGAAGCGATAGCGGCGGCGGCGGAGGCGGCGGCCTCGTTGGCCGCCATGATGCGCCTCTGAAGCGGCGGCGCGTCGAGTGCCCAGAGCTTTATGGCGCCATCAATCGCGCCCGTCACGAGCGCACGACCGTCCAACCGCACGTCCAAGCTTACCACCGCATCGCGATGGCCCGAGTGCCCCGCAAACGTCGCCAGGCACTGACCTACTCCCACGTGCCAGAGGCGCACAGACTCGTCGGCCGCGGCGGAGACCAGCAAGGCACGCTCGCGCGGGTGGAACTGCAGCTCGTTCACGGCGCCGCCGTGGCCGCGCAGCACGCACGCCACCTGACCCGCACACAGGTCTAGGAGCTTGATCTGGAACAGTGCACCCGCAACCGCAAGCACGCTCGTGGCGGTGGCACCATCAGGCCCCACGCGCACGCCCCACGCGCAGCAATAGAAGTTCTCGTCCGGATCTTGGTCGCAGTAAGCTTGCTGCAGCGTGCATTCCGCCGGCGATGCGCCCGATTGGCCACCAAGTCGCTTACCATCCTTCATCGGCGCCGCGGCGGCCGCCACCAGTGGATCATCGGCGGCAGCGATCTCTGGGAGGGCCAGCCGGTAGACAGACACGCGGTTTGCCCCAACGCTCGCGAAGGTATCAGCGAGCGAAGCGTCGACCAGGTTCCACGCGATGGCGTAGATCGGCCGTCGATGCGACTCGGCGACGGAGACGACCATCCCCCTGGGGCCGTGTTTTCACAGTGAAGACATGTGAAGAATTGGTGCCTTCTCGGGCTCGGTTAGTACCGGGAGAGACCGGACGCACAGCGGAGATCCAACTGCTGCGCTGAACTATCTTCCAACGCCAAGAAACTCAACCGCATCGCGCGGCGGAGCGGACCTCAGCGACTGACCTACTTCTGACCTCACGTGAACGCCCGCGGCCTTACCGCGGCCAGGTGGCCGATGACAGTACGGCCGGCGACCGACTCGAGTACTACTACACCTCTCACGTATATAGGCGATTATTGGCGAGTATGTGAATGCGCGAATGCAGCAGTATAATGACACCGAGTTCTTCAGTTGGCGTTGGCGCTTAGAGACGAGAAGATGCGCGTGGATACAGGATAGCCGAGTAGGCTAGTAAAAATGAATCACGCTATACCGCCTGACTCGTGACTCATGACTGGCCAGTGACCTGCTCGCATGGAACTAGAGACGCAGCTCAGCGACGAGCACTGTCCTGGGCGCTTACCTTGGCGCTGCTGCTGCTGCTCTGGATCGAGCTCCTCTGTGAGTCGCGCGAGCGCTCGCTCTCGTCCCACTCCCGAAGGCGCTGGAGCATGAGCCAGGTGTCCCATGAGGTTTGTGTCGCCGCGGGCGACGCGAGCAGCGCACGCACGTTCAGGTGGGTAAACTTGGGGAGCGATGGCGCAGGCACCGACAGCCCGACGGAGGAGGTGGCGAGGATGGAGGCGGCGGTCGCAAGGTCGGCGGGGTCGGCGGGGTCGGTGCTGGCGGCGGCAAGAGCGGCGGCGGCCGGCGCGGCGGTGGCCAAAGCGGCCGCCGCCTTGGCGAGCATCTTCTCCTTGGCAGTTACCTTAGCGGCTCGCTGACTCCCTTTCTTACCGGGGTAAGGGCTCTTGAGCGGTCGACGACCGACAGGCGACGCGCCGATATTCTGCAGCAGCAGCGTCGGCACCTTGACGCGTGGCTTCGACGGCGGGTCGGCCAGCGCCAGCAGCTGCTGCGGTAGGAGCGGCGGCGCGGCCTTGGTATGCGTTCGTGGCGGCGTCTTGGCACGCGTATGCATCGGTTGGAGTGCGGCCTCAATTGGGTCGTTCATCGAGGCGGCCTCAATTGGGTCGTTCATCGAGGCGGCCCCACCGTTCAATGCGGCTACGTATGGCGGTGGCGAAACCTCAGGCTCTGAAGGTGACTCGAGGGCTCGTGTGGAGGGCGCGCCTAGCAATGGTACGAGTGGCAGGTGCGGAGCCGGCATCGTCAGAGCTGGCGTCAGCAGAGCCGAGGGCTGTGCACTCGGATGCTCCACGCCCGGATCGCCAGTCGGGCTTGCCGCGCGGTCCGTGGAAGCCTTGAAAGAGTACACATCTCTGGCAGTCACCTCCTGGCTTGTGGTGCCAGAGAAGGAACTAGTGAGGGAGTTTGAGAACGCACTGTGACGGCAGGCGGCTGCGCTTCCGAAGTGGCCGTTGAAGCTCGATCTCTCGAAGGGAGATACAGGCTGGCTGTTGAAGCTCGGTCTCTCGAAGAGGATTGAATGCGGGTGACCGAGCGCACGCGGGGACTGCTGTTCAACGCTTGCACTCTCAAAGCTGCTGCGCTTGCCCTTGCCTCTGCCCTTTCGGGGCGATAGGCACAGCTGACGCGACACTGGCGGCATGGACTCGCTCAGTTCGGGCGACGTGCTCTGCGCGCTTCTTGTGCTTGACTCATGCGAAGCTCTCGCTGCTCTGCGCTTCTTGTTGCTACCACCATTGTGCGGCGTCGGCGGATTGTGAGGGCTTCGCATGGCCTTCTTGTGCTTGACGTCAGTCTTCTCAGCCGAGAGCCGTGGTACGGGCGTGTGCGCTGCCTTGGCACCGCGGGGACGTGCAGCGCCATCCCGCTTAGGGCCCTCCATTCTTCTGCTGCAGCAAGAGAACGTATCGGCGTCTGGAGGGAGACGAGGCGCGTGGAGAATTTGGACGGATGGGAATTTCCAAGGATTGACGAGACCCATTAACGCGATATGAATTGACGATACTTTGCCCTGAAGTCCGTTTATAGATAGTCCACAAGAAGTCCGCAAAAGATTTTTTTTGTGAATTACGACAATTCTGGTTATGACGTTGCTTTTCCGCACAGACGTAGACAAAGTAAGACGTGATACGGGATCTGGCCCCTAACCTTGGCCCCTAAACACGTGGCCTAACATGGCCTTAGAAGTGTCCACACAATTTGTAACCACCACACGGAAGCGGAAGCGTCCACAGGACACTTACCATGGCTGTGAGCTACTTCTGCTTCCGCGGGCTGTGGGCAGACGAGATGTTAGCTCGTCAGATGAGGGATCCTTCTTCGATTTGGGCCGTCGCCGCGCGCCGTCCGGGTTATTTTCGGCGCGCGGCGACGGCTTCCCTCCCGGACGCGGGTGGGGAAGAATTCGTCATGAAGAAACGCCAGAGGAAATGGCTGTGTGAATGAAAAATCGCACCGGTGTGATTTCATTTCTGTCATGTGGCTCCCTCGACACCTTTTCCTCGGCCTCGTCGTCACCTACGCGACGGCCGCCGCCGATGACGACAACGTCGCCAAGTGGACCGTCAAGGGTGGGTTCATCCCCGGCACGAAGGACGATGTCGAGACGGGCTTCATGACCGTGGCCGCCGCAAAGAAGCGGTGTGAGCAGCTGTCCAAGTGCGTCGCCATCACCTTCCACGCCAAGGCGGACGTGGACACGGAGGTGCACGTGTATCTGAAGCAGGATTCGACCGTGTCGGAGACGGATAAAGCGTGGACGTCGATGGTCAAGCGGCCCGCAGGCCTCATGGACGTCATCTTCATGAACGAGCTCGCATTTCCTCTCGAGCTCTGCTGGATCGACTTGGTCGGCTCGGTCCCGCCCATCTGCTACGGCACGGTGCAGCCCGGCTCGTCCAAGAACTTGAGCAGCTACGCCGGCCACAACTTTGTGCTCAAGCGGCTCGTGTGGTCGCTCACCGCGCCCGCCGCCGCGCTCGCGACAGCAGCATCTGCCTCGGCCGACCCCCAGGTGGCGCGCTTGTTGGCAGCATTGGACTCGGAGGGTGACGAGAGCGGCGGCGGCGGCGGCGGCGCCGGTCCGATCGCCATCACTGCACGCCAGCGCGCCTATGAATGGGAGAGCCCGCTCGCCCTCACCGGCGGCGGCGGCGCGGAGGTCGCCCACATGGAATTCGTCACAACGAATGCGGCTGCCTCGGCCACTCCGGCCGTCACGACCAGGGCGTCGGTGGCAGTTGAACTGATCAATCAACTGCCGCAACCCGCGGAGGTGTGTACGGTGCCGCGCTGGGCGTCGCGCCTGCTTCAAGCCTCGATGCCCGAGGGTCTGGAGAAGTGCCACGGCGTCGCGGCGGCGGGTGGCAAGCTCACTGTGTCCGGGGTGGACGTCGAGTCAGTCCTACTGGCGCGACAACTCGTCGGTGTCACGACCATCACTAAGGGCGTCATCAACTACTCCCTCACGCAGCAACAGCTCTCCGCCGACCTGATGCGCCGAATGGTGCGCGCCATGGACGTTGGAGGCGCCGGTACGCCGCTGCCACCTGTGAGAGGTACTCCGCCGCCGCCTGCCAAGCCGCCGCCGGTACGCCCTCACCGGCCGCCTGGGACGCCGCCGCGGCCGCCGCCCGGCTCACCGGACGCGGGCGGCGGCGGCGGCGGCATTGGCGCGGCGGTTGCGCCTACGGAGTGGGTGCCTCTGCTCGGCACCGCTGCCACCGGGCCCGCGTCGCTGCGAGGCCGCTGCCCTGGCATCTACGCGGGTGAACGCACCGCGAGCGTCGCCGCCTCAGCAAGCGCGCTGCTGCCGCGCATGCTCGCCGCGGCGCTCGGGCGCCCTCTGCCGCCGCCTTCGTGCGACGACAAAAGCTGCCTTGCCCTCGCCGCCACGGCTGGCGTGCCGCTGGATGCTGGGGATGCTGGGGCGGCTGCGGCGCTGGCGCCGTCAGTGGCTCGCACTTTACGAATGCTGCGTGAGCAGGCGCCGCATCTAGCGAGGGCTGCTGGCGCGGCACCGTTGGTGCTGTTGGCGTCCGTGAGTGCCCCAGGAGCGGCTGGCGCTGGCGCTGTTGGTCACACGGGCACGGCGGAGGCGGCGGAGGCGGCGAGAGGCGCCGCCTCATCTGATGGGCTCGATGCTTCAGCCGTCTCCCCTCTACTAGCAACCCTGAGCCTCGCCCTCGGAGGTGTTCGCTCCGTGCAGCTGCAGCTGCTGCGTGCCGCGGGCGACGCGGCGGCGGCCGACGAGCTTGCGGCGGCGGCGACGGTGTGGGAGTGCGCCCTCGGCATAGAGCTGAGTGTCTTCATCAGGTCATCGGCCTCTGCCGCCACGGCGGAGGCACCAAGGTTGACACGGGTCGCCATGAATGATCGCGGAGCTCAAGTCACGGCCACTGACGCCACCCCGATGGGCATCATCAGCGAGGCGCGCTTGGTGCTGGCGGGCACGCGAGCGGCGCCCTGGTGGGAGGCGGTGGCCGCATATGGCGCCGACGATGCCATCGTCATCGGCGCGCGGATCATCGATACCGACGGCGGCGCACGCGGCGGCTTGGGCGACGCGCGTGTGGGTGCGCTGCATACGTTTGTGAGCAGCCGCCCTCACGCGCTCGGCATGGGGCTCGGGGACGACACTTTCTCGGCCTTGGAGGCAGTGGTCTGTAGTGCGTGCGAGCTCAGTGCGGTGGCGCTGCTGCAGGCGGGATGCGATGTGAGCGCACCGGCGGTGCAATCCCTCATGTGGGCCACTGGCGCATCCAGCGTGCCATGGGCAAGGGTCTTCGATCTCGTCTACGAGATCGCGGCCGGTTGGCCGTTGGGATATCGTCTCGCTGATCGGTGCGCTGCCCTTGCGGAATTCCTAGGGTCTGGGGACGACCTCGGCGAGGCGGCGGCCGACGCCGTGCGCGCGACCGGTGCGTCGGGCGCGTCGCTACAGGATGGGGTGAGTCTCATGTGCCGAGCGCACGGGTGCACTTAGGGTGCACTGGCTGAGCAAGCGAACGAGAGTTCGCACACCGCCGCATGCGGACCTGTACAACCTGCGAGCAGTGACACGATGCTCATCCAATCTTGCGTCTTCCGTCCTTGCATTTGCTTCTTGGTACTTGGATCTACGAACGGTGACGGTACCGGTACGATCTTCTCTTCGGATATTGTGTATCCGATCCGATGCTCGCGTTCGAGTGTTTCTGGAAATTGAACAATATCGCGAATTACGATTTTTTTACGGTACGGGTGGATGCCGCGGGCCGACCGGGGCGGCATACACGGCACACACCGCACGTGCCGACTATCGTCCGCACAACGCCACCGGCATCGCCACGCATCGCCACGCATCGCCACACGCTGGTCATCAGCCGGTCACACGCAAGCACTGTTCTACCCTCCCCGCCCGCCCCGGTTATGCATTCTACATCATGTGTAACGCCTCGAGAGGGCGCCATGGCCTCTGGTCACCCTGTCCCCCCGCGGTTGC
>PJAB01000940.1:0-18929 GCA_002887195.1 Chrysochromulina parva | reverse complement strand
AGATACATGATGATGATACACATGATACACAATGATATAATCAAGATATAAGATGATATATAATGATATCTTGTATTGAAAATTCCCTTTTCTTGTATTGAAAATTCCCCCAATCCCCCCAAGGGGGGAGGGACGGGCGTGACCGGAGTCGTCGATAGGAGCGCGCAGCGCGCCGTTTCGCGCGCAGAGTCGTTTCCCCACAAAGGGGAAATCCGCTCTTTGTCGCGTCGTCCACCATGCAGAGCCAAGGCCAGCCCAAGCTCGGCCCAAGGCTCCGCGCGGCACGCTCAGTTTTTCGTGAACCAACCACCATCCCCATGCACCACCAGTACCTGTGTCAGTACTGTGTGGGGACCGTAGGAGGCTCGCGCCATGGCGAGCGTCCGCGGCATTCTAAATATTCAATCCCTTAACGAGCTCACGTACGAGAAAAGAAATAAGTAGCTCGTGTGAGGTGTGAAACCCCGCCTGTGCGCGCGGTACGCATTGCTCGTCGCGAGCATGAGAATGAAGGAGTGTGACGTGTGCGTGTGCGAGGTGTTGCCCTTCACGTATTTGAGTTTGCTTTGTACGTGTTGGTGCGTTGTGGTTGTGAATGACAAATATGACATGTAAGGGTCTCGCGCTCTTTCTCTTTTTGGGCTGTTTCTCAGATCCCCGCCTGCAAGTGTCTCATTTCGAGAGTCCTGTAATGCTTTCGTAGAGGGGTGCCGTTTACGTGTTGTGTATGAAAGAAACCCCGACCTTCTTTGCAGACCTTCTTCACACTCTTCACATGGGTGCCTCGTCCAGTGAAGCTGCGAGCGACCGCAGCCTCACGGCCTACATTGACGACATGGAGGCTTCAGTGCGGCGTCTCGACGCGAGCATCGCGCATCATGCATCTGATGCGGCAGCTGGTGCGAGGCGAGAAGAAGTGCAGACGCGCGCAGCATTACGGAAAGCTCACGTGGATGAGCTGCTGAACCAATGGATGCCGTGGCCAAGACGACAGACGGATGAAGTGTCAGTGATTCAAGATGATGATCTACCAGCAGCACCCTCACCACCAGCTTTTCTGTCGCGAAGCCCACCGCCTAAATCGCAACACGCTGCTTTGCATCCAAAGGCCTCCTTGGGTGCTGCAAGCACTACGACGACCTCAGCTGAAGCAGCAGCACGAGCACGCCTTGCTGCGCTGGCTTCGCAGGTGCATGCCACGCCCTATCGGTCGCTCCGCGCGACCGGATTGCTTTCCAAACAGGGCAGCGGTGTGAAGAGTCCATGGCACCTGTGAGGCAACGTCGTATCCAAGAGACAGAAGGGGCCCTTTGTAATGTATTTGATGTCTTTGATAAGCAGGCCCCGGTATAAGGAGCTTTCTGAGAAAAAAAACATGACAATCATGTCACACTAAAATCTGCTCCAGCAAGCTACCATGGAGCGCCTGGCAATGGCGCCTGGCGGATCTCGTCCGGTCCTCGTCCGAGGAGAGGGAGACGCGGAGTGCGCCGCGCTCTGTACCTACACTGTACGCTCTTAGACGAGACGCGGAGGACGACGGCGAGCGCGGTGGCGCGCGGGTACACGCGTACACGGTAGCCTCTCTCGCGTGCTTACACGACGCCGACCTTCCCTGCGTGCTCGGCTCCCAGCTTTCATGCGACGTGCCCAGATCATGGAGCGGCGCAGAACATGGAATGCAAACGAAGCCGATCCCGTGCACTCGGCTCTCACCACTAGACCCTCCTGCGATTCCCCGCGAGCCGCGACCAAACCCACTAAATGAGGTCGCCCTGTGTTCGTCGAGGGCGAGAGCGTTCCCTGCCCCCGGGAGCAGTCCTACCAGCTTGCCGCCCTTTCAAACGGTGGCTCCGCTTCTGTCCTAATTGCATGCTCGTCGTGTGCGCCCGTGGCAACGCCGCAACTCTTCGAGCTCCACTCAGATTGTCGCGCCCTTGACCAGCGCGCCCGACTTGATGAGCAACTCCTCGAGCTTGCCTGACTTTTTGAGCGGCACAACACCGCCCATGCCGCCGTCGTTGCAGCCGCCCACAAACTTGCCACCGATGAACACCTGTGGCACGCTCGACTGCCCGGTGATCTTGATGAGCTCCGCTTTCATCGCCATGCCATCCGCCTCCTCGTCAAAGTCAAACTCGCTCATGACAGCTCCCATGCTCCTGATCTCTTTCCGTGCCTTTTCGCAGAACGGGCACGTCGTGGTCGCGAACATCACAACGGGCTTCATCTTGATCATTCGCTCAACTTTGGCTTTGACCTCGATCTCGTTGTAACTCCCTGCCTGCAGCTTGGTCATCATCTCGGAGAGAAAATTGCACTGCGGCCGGCCGGCGCGCTGGGCGGCGGGCGCTAAGAACCGCGCGCGCGGCGAAACGAGAAGAGCCTCCGAGACGGACGACAGGATGAGCAGCATGATTACGGATGAGCGCGACATCGTTGCGTACGGATATACGGAGCTTCGCGGAGATTCGTCGACTTCGTCGAAATTGACGGAAGTTTCGGCCGCCGCAGCGGCCCGCCCGCCCGCCACGTGGCCACGGCTCTCCGTAGGATGAAAATCATTCATGGCAGTTTCCACCGCCCTGGCCACCACAAGCTAAAGCCGTAGACTCAGATCACGTTCTCTCAGGCTCGCTCCACTGCACCCTCACCCTGGCTCCCTCGCTGGACTCAGCTGGACTCTCTCTCTCACGCAGGAGTCTGCGCGCTCGTGTTCGCGTCCATATGAAGATCCAGGCGCCGTGCTCATTCAGGCCTGCCCTCCTCCTCTTCGTCCTCCTCGAAGCTGCTTGGGAGCTGGCCGGGCAAACTCTCCGGTCCGAAACGGTCAAGCATGCCCTTGAAGGCGGCGAGCAGGGATGCGTTCAGTCGCTCCGTCTGACTCGGCCCGCTCTCCACCTCTGCCTCCTCCTCCTCCTCCTCCTCCTCCTCCTCCTCCTCCTCCTCCTCCTCCTCCTCCTCCTCCTCGTCGTCGTCGTCGTCGTCGTCGTCCTCCTCGTCCTCGTCGTCCTCGTCAGCGACCACCGGGTGCATGCCCGGCGCGATGGCCTCGTTGGGGTCGCCCGCGAGCACCGACACCGCCACGCCCCCGAGGGCAAAGCCGAGCTTCGCATCGGCGGCCTCCTGCTCCCGACGGTGCGCAGCCTCGTACGCTAGCGCCCGCGCCGCGTCGACCATTGCTGCACCCCGGCCACTCGCGCACGAGGCACCACGGACGTCGTGACGGGCGCCCTCACGAGGCATCAGCACAGGCGCTGCAGGCGCTGTCGTGAGCGCTACAGGCGCTGTCGCAGGTCGGCGCGCCGCTGCTGACGCTGTGGTTGCCGCCGCTGTGGTTGCCGCCGAGGCAGCGCCAGCTGTCGCGGGTCGGTTGGCGGCCGCGGATCTCGAGCCCGTGCTGCCTGCATGCATCATGTCCTCCATTCGCTCGAGGCGCGCAAGCAGCTCCTCCCGAGTGAAGCCGAGCGGGCCGCCGGCCGCCGGGCCGTCAGTCGGCGCCTCCACAGCAGCGGCGGCGGGCGCACCGCCGGCTGCGGCCGCCAGGGCCGCGGAGATGGTCGACAGGCCTGCCAGATTGAGCCGAGATTGAGGCAGGTCGTCCTCCGAGAGCGCGTCCGACTTGACCCACGCCTCACGGCTCGCGCTGGGCAGGGTCGGCAGGCGGCGCTCGGGGACGGGCTTCGGAGCGGCCAGGGGATGGGCGGACGAGGCGGACACAAGCGACCAATCCGACTCAGGAGATGATCCTCCCTCGAGGGACGAGGTTTTGCGCGCGGCGCAGCCCCGGGCGCGCGCAATCTCCTCCCCCTCCTCCTCCTCCTCCTCCTCCTCCTCCTCCTCGTTCTCCTCCTCCTCCTCCTCGCCATCCTCCTCGTCCTCGTCGCGTGGCCGCGTGGCAGCGCCCATCTCGGCGCCCATCTCGGCGTCCTCCTGTTCGATGAGGCGCCAGAGACGGCGCAGCTCGCCCTCGCGTCTCGCATCGAGCCCGTCGCCGCGGTAGGGTGCGCGTGCGATGATCGCCTCGAGCTCAGGGCTCGTCGGGATGAGATCGAGTTGCTGCTGCAGCTGCGCATCGGCGGTGCTCAGGGCATCCGCCAGCGCGGAGCTCGATGAAGGCATCGCGCGCGCGCGCTCCACGTACGCGTGCACGCTGTAGACGGCGCTGCGCGATGGCGAAGAATCGGGCAAGGGAATGTCGTCGTCGATCTCGGCGAGGTCATCGAACTCGTCCTCGGCAGCGTCCTCCTCCTTGACGTCCTCGGGGGGCGCAGGGATGGGATCGTCGGCCTGCGCCCGAGCGGCGGCGGCCGCCGTCGTCAGCACCTCGTCGGCGTCGTCCCGCACCCATCGCTCTGTCGTGGCACCCGAGACCGGAGCGGCGCGCGGCGGCGACATATAGCCAAACGGGTCGCTCCCGGGGCCGCCGCGCGCCGTCTTGGGCCGTGCGGGCAGCTCCTCGCGCGGCGCAGGCAGCTCCTCGCACGGCGCAGGCAGCTCCTCGCACGGAGACTCGGCCAGAGAGACAGCAAGGCGGGAGCGGAAGCCGTGAATGAGCTCCAAGCCGTGAATGAGCTCCATGCCGGTGGGGGCTGGCACGGGCTCCTCGTCCTCATCATCGTTCTCCTCGTCCTCGTCGTCCTCGTCGTCGTCCTCGTCGTCCTCGTCGTCGTCCTCGTCGTCCTCGTCGTCATAGTACTCGCCCCTGACGTTCTCGCCCTCTTCGCCTCCGCCGAAGGTCATGCGCTGCACCCCCTTGTCTCGCGTTGGGCTCGGGGACACGTAGTAAAACGGGTCGGCGCCGGGCGCGCCGCGGGCCGTCTTTGGCCGCCCGGACGCCGACCCTTCGCCATCATTCCCGGCGCTGTCGGCTTGGATGAGGATCGGACCCATCGCACTCATGCTGTCGGGGCGCGTCAGCGGTCGTGGCTGAGCGCCGTGCTGAGCGTCATGCTCCGACGGGAGCGGTTTCGCGCCAAAGCCCCCAAAGCTTGCCCACGTGGTGGGGTCGTCAACGCCAGAGGCGGCGGCAACGACTGAGGGCATGCGGGCGACGGCCCGCGCCGCGGCCACCGCATCGGGGCTCGGCAGGTTGTGCCCACCCCATTCGTCGGCCGCCAGCCCGTAGAGCGAGTAGCCGGCCGGCGCGGGCGACACCCCCCTGTCCTCGGGGTCGGGCTCCTCATCTGACGGCACGCCGTTCTCGGCAGCCTCGTCCATTGCCGCCATGAAGCGCCGCAGGTTCTCCGCATTCCGACCGGGAGTCCAGCCGGTGTGCCGGCGCTTGCTGGGTGGCGGCTGCGTCGGCGACGTCGGCGACGTCGGCGACGTCGGCGACGTCGGTGAGGGCGGTGATGGGGGCATGCCCTCGCCTGATCGTGGGTGCTTAGGCGGTCGGCCCATCGCACCAGCCTCCTGGTCGACCGCGAGCCCGCTACGCGCGATCGCCTCCGCAGTGTTCAGCAGCTCATCGTCGCCCGGCAGGAGACCCTCGCGCCTGGAATCACCGGTAGGAGGCCGCCGTCCGCCGCGCCGGGAATCACCGGTAGGGCTCGAGACTCCGTGAGCTCCGTGCAGCCGCTCAGGGCCAGTCGGACCCGCTGCGAGGCGAGCCATCGCCGCCTCGAGGTCACCTCCGCTCGACGCGAGCGCACGCGCGGCGGTGAGAATGGAAACGCCGGCAGCGGCCGAGAGGGCCACAGCGGCCATCGGCTCGTACCCGCGCCCGAAGCCGCCGGCGGCAGCACCCACGCCGCTAGCTTGGCACATTCGAGCCCCGGCCTCTGGGAGATGTGACAAACAGTCCAACGCGCCGACCGATGATGACGGCGGGCCCTGCTCCTCGGGCACGGCGAGGTGCAGGATGCGGTTGGCGTTCTTCGGCACGAAGTAGATGTGGCCATTCGCGCCGAGGACGCCGCCGCGCCACTTGTGGGCGCCGAACATGCCGCTGCCGTTGTACGCGCCGAGGTCGGGGCCGACGGGCTCGGCGGCGTTAGTGGCCGGGTCGAAGCGCAGGATGCGCTTGGCGTCGTACGGCACGAAGTACATGTGGCCGTCGGCGCCGAGGACGCCGCTGGACCACTTGGCGTCGCCGTACGAGCCGAGGTCGGGGCCGACGGGCTCGGCGGCGTTAGTGGCCGGGTCGAAGCGCAGGATGCGCTTGGCGTAGCACGGCACGAAGTAGATGTGGCCGTTGGCGCCGAGCACGCCGCCGCACCACTTGTAGTCGCCGTACGCGCCGAGGTCGGGGCCGACGGGCTCGGCGGCGTTAGTGGCAGGGTCGAAGCGCAGGATGCGCTTGGCGCAGCACGGCACGAAGTAGATGCGGCCGTCGGCGCCGAGCACGCCGCCGCGCCACTTGGCGGCGCCGTACGCGCCTAGGTCGGGGCCGACGGGCACGGCGACGTCGGTGGCCGGGTCGACGCGCACTATGCGGTTGGCGTCGTACGGCACAAAGTAGATGTGGCCGTTGGCGCCGAGCACGCCGCCGCACCACTTGGAGACGCCGTTGTACGCGCCGAGGTCGGGGCCGACGGGCTCGGCGGCGTTAGTGGCCGGGTCGAAGCGCAGGATGCGCTTGGCGTCGCACGGCACGAAGTAGATGTGGCCGTTGGCGCCGAGGACGCCACCATCCCACTTGTACGCGTCGCCGTACGCGCCGAGGTCGGGGCCGACGGGCTCGGCGGCGTTAGTGGCCGGGTCGAGGCGCAGGATGCGATTGGCGCAGCACGGCACGAAGTAGATGTGGCCGTTGGCGCCGAGGACGCCGCCGCGCCACTTGGCGGCGCCGTACGAGCCGAGGTCGGGGCCGATGGGCTCGGCGGTCATTGCGCCTCTGGCCTTGGCGGCCCGCGCCTCTGACGCCGTCCCGTGGGCAGCGAGCTCCTCGTGGGCCTCCGTATGAGAAGGCAAGTGCGCCTCGTCCTCCGTCTCAAAGTAGGTGAGATCATCGTCCACGTTCGCGTCCTCGGCGCCCAAGGCGGTCGGGGATGGTTTCGAGTGCAACGGTCGGTCCTCGGGGGGCAGATTCCCCACTGGAGAAAGGGAGGACCCGGGAACTGAGATCTGTGGCGCGGCCACGCTGGCGATGGCACCGAGGCGCTCGTCGAGCACCGAGAGCCGCTCCAAGCATGCTCGGAGGGCACGATCCCCCTCCGCTTCTCCCTGCGTTCCCCCCTTGCTGTCCTCCCCCATGCTGTCCTCCCCCATCGTCAGGGCGGGAGCGCTCGTTCGCGTGCTGTTCTCGAGGCGCGAGTGTAGCGCCCACAGCTGCCGCATGCTCTCGCCAGGCTCCGAGGGGGCCTCGGGCGGCTCCGCCCTGACGGCCGCGAGCGCGCTGGATGCCCGCGCACCGAGCACCTCGAGCTGGCGGAGGGTGTCTTCCAACTCCTCCCCCATCGTCAGGGCGGGAGCGGTCGTGCGCGTGACCTTCTCCAGGCGCGAGTCCAGCGCATACAGACGTTGCATCAGCGCGCTAAGCTCCGAAGGTGCCTCGTCGGCTGGCTCCGCCCTGTCGGCCATGAACGCGCTGGATGCCCGCGCACGTAGCGTCTCGAGCTGGCGCAAGTAGCCCGTAAGCTGACCATCCCCGTCCTCCGCGTACTCGTCATCGCGGTACGCCTCCTCGCTTGTGCCACGGGTCATTATGCGAGTGCCGAGCGCCTGCAGTTTCGAGAGGCTCGCCTTGAGATCCGCCTCCTCACTCGCTTGCTCTGCAGCCGCAGCCGCCTCCTCCGATTCCGCCGCGTCAGAGCGTCGCGCGGGACCGCCGTGGCGGAGGGAGCTAAGTTCGTCATCCGCGGGCAGAGCAGCGGCAATGGACGAGACCTTTGCATCAATTGCAGTCAGCAGGGCAAGCGCCCGCTCCAGCTCGCTCATCTCTCGCGCCGCTCTGAAGAGGGCGGGTCCTCACAGGAGCTCTCATTCACAGCCAATGTTCATAACTCGAAAACTAAGACCTCGAATCTTGTCAACCTACCTGAACTTCGCCACGCATGCAATTTTCGCTAAGATCTCAAATTCGACGAATTTTTGCGTCGAACCGTGATCCAATCTGTTCCTTGTTCACCGCCATGCGCCACCTGCGCATGCTGAACTAAAGGTGCGTGCTGAAAACGCAGCTCTTCAAGTGCTCTGTCTCCGCTCGTATGACTCTACGCCCTCGATCAGCGTCCTCAACAGTGCCGCCATGGTCACCAAGGGCGCAGCAAGCCGCAAAGGGAAGCCGATGCCACAAATCGAGTGAGAGTGACAGCGGTACGCCGCGCCTTCACCCCAAGGCAATCTCTGCTCTTGAATCGCTCGCGCTGAAGGCCAACCGGGCAGCGGCGGCGGCATCAAAGGCAGCCTCGCTCGCTCAGCTTGCGGCGGAAGCCCTGGCCTTATCACGGTCCTGCCAGCAGGAGGCCTCCGCGGCCTCATGGAGATGTAAGGATGCTGTTCTCTCTCCAGGCCAGCGCGTGGCAGCGCATGAGCATGCGCTTGCCAAGCAAAGGTCTGTGAAAGGGTTCACCTTGATTGCAGAGGAGACAATCCTGGCTGCCAAGGCAGCGGCCGTAACGAGCGCTGTGGCAACTCGCGCGGCAAAGCTCGCGGAGCAGAATCTTCGCGATCTGAAGCTCGAGCTTGGGCACTACTGGCGGCGAGGCAGTGACGTCAGTTGGCACGTCGCAGAGGAGAAGTCGCTCGAGACGAAGCGGTGCGAGGCACTCAAGCAAGCTCAACGCGAGAACTCTCGCCCCTTTAGCGCTCGACCGCCGCTCGCATTGCCGGTGGCCCACGAGGCAGTCCCCTCGCCGCCGCGGCCTTGCTCGTCACCGCAGCGTGTACACGCCGAGCGCCACGTGCGCCACCTGCAAGATGGCAGCGACGCCTTCGACGCCACGCGGCAGCATGGTAGCGCCATCACCCTCGGCACCTCACGCCCTAGCTCTGGCAGCGGCAATGCTCGTTCACACTCAGATGCTCGTTCACACTCAGATGCCCAGGGCGAGGGCGGCTTTGTCCTGCGATCGACGTGGGCGAACGGCTACGTTTCGATCGAGGAGCCGCAGCTCGTGGCCCTCCGAGCCCTGCTCGAGACCGTCGCGATCGAGGAGTCCGACATGATCGACCTCGCGAGTGCCTTGCGTCGTGGCACGCTGCTGGAAGGACAAATCGAGGATCTCATCGTGAAAGCAGAGGAGCTCGCAGGGGAGATCGAGCCGGCAGGAGAGATGCGAAAGCAGGTGGCCCTTGAGTGCCTCCTTGAGCGACACTGGGGGCTCGTGCTGCTCCGGATGGAGCCCTGGCAGCGATGAAGCGACCTCGAGAAGCGTCCGGTGACGCCCCGTGCCTTCTGCCTGTATCCTCGTGTGCTGGAGCACGCATCGCGTCCGCCGTCCCTGGTGTACTGTGAACTGCTCTCTGAGTGCTCCCGTGGAGTACCCAATGCATAGGCTCGACTCCGTGTTCGCATTAAATTTGATCGTGTATGGTGGAGGAAGCCCACCGAAAACTAGCTGTTTTTGTGATACTGAGAGTGTCTAGCAGACCGCCCAGCGACGCCACCGCCACCTTTTCAGAGTTCTTCTTGAGACTTCTGCTTAGATAACCTCTTGGCTCGAGATTCTCTATGCCCCTCGATTGGCACCTTTTCGGCCATGCATGCAACAAGGGAATCTTGGTCAGCCTTTGTGCAGAAGTTCTTCACCTGGAGACTTGAAGCGGGCAAGAGGTGCAGAGACACGCGACGAAGAACCTCGCGGCGCCCCAGACAAATGAAACGTGTCGTTGTCCTTCCTGAGGAGTCCAAGCAATTGGATGAGACTATAAAGGTGCTCGACGGGGCGATGGCGAGAGGAGAGTCCATCAAGGAGACCATGCGCAAGCTCGGCGTGACGATGAATGCCGGCACGTTTGCCCAGGCAGCGGCTCAGACGAAGACCGCGTCCGAGGCGAAGCAGCATGAGCTGGCCGAGGCGAAGAGAAAGGAGAAGGAGAAGGAGGAGGAGGCTGAGGCGACCCTAGCGGCGAAGCGGCTTGAGGTCGCCGAGGCGAAGAGAAAGAAGAAGGAGGAGGAAGAGGCGCGCATCGCGGCACAGAACAAGGCCATGCGCGAGAAGCTCAAGAATACCAAGGCAGCCACAGACACAGGTTCCAAGAAGAACTTGGCACCAGAAGTGGCCCAATCGTCTCGGGCGCTGGACGCCAGTCCCCAGGACCTGGGCGACACCGATGGAGAGGCTGTGTGGGCCACACCGAAGCGCCGGTCGCTCGGCCAAGACCTGGACTCACAGCAACTCAAGGTGAGCCGCTCCGTGCTCCGAGGGACTCGCATGAAAAGCCGACGGCTGCCATTGCCGTCGGTTGCCAATGCTGTCGGCTGCGGCTGCCATTGCTGTCGGTAGCTGTCTAGGTAGCTGTCGGCTGCCATTGCTGTCCCTGGATCTGTTTGAGCCGATCCTCACACAGCAGTCCGTCTTCGAATCTCTCCCGAATCTCGCCTGTGCTCTTCAGACCTTCACTCGCTGGTGGAACTCGTGGTTGTCGGAGCGCCAGCTCAGCATCACCGACCTTTGCGAAGACATCAAGCCCGGGGTGCTCCCCATCGTGTTGCTTGAGATCCTCTCCGAATCCACGTGCGGCCGCTACGTCAAAGCGCCCAAGACGACGTTCCAACGGCTCGAGAACTTGAACCTCTTTCTCGAGCAGCTAAAGATCAAGTCCATCAAGCTCGTCAATATCGGCGCCGAGGACCTCGCCGGCGGTTCCCGCAAGCTCGTGCTAGGCCTCACGTGGACGCTCATTCTCGCATTCGAGGTCAAGAAAGCTGGCATCAACGAGTTGCTGGAATGGGTCCAAGAAAAGGTCAAATCGTACGGCATCGTCCTCGATGGTGGCTGGCAAAGGGGCTTTTCCGATGGGCGCGCCTTCTGCGCGCTTGTGCATGACTCGGAGCCAACGGCCCTCGACTTCGAGGGGTCCCAGCGTCTGGCGCCCGCCGAGAGGCTGACGAGGGCCTTCAGCGCTGCCGAGAAGCTCATGGGGGTTCCGCAGCTGCTCGACGAGAGTGACTTTGTGTCGGACGGCAAGATCGACGAGAAAAGCATCATTCTGTACGTGACCAAGCTCAGGCAGGGCCGTGAGGCGTTCGATGAGCGTCGTCACATCGGGACGGCGGAGGCCGAGGCAAAAGCGGCGGAGGCAGCTGCGGCGAAGAAATCTGCGGTGAAGCCGAACTCGGAAGCGTCGGAGGCACTCGCGTCGAAGGTAGTGGCATTGAAAGCAGCGGCGGAGGCGACAGTGGCGAAGAAGGCAGCCGAGAAGGCAGCAGAAGAAGCGGCGGAGAGGGCAGCATGGGTGAAGTCAGCAGCTGATAAGGGAGCAGCGGAGGAGGCAGAGGAAGCGAAGAAAGCGGTGGAGAAGAGAGCGATGGAGGAACAGGAAGCTGCTGCGACCCTCAAGGCGGCGCGAGCAGTGTCGCCGGCATCGGAGGAAGAAGCGGCGAAGAGGGCAGCTTGGGCAAAGGCAGCGGCGGAGAGGATAGCAGCGCAAGAAGCAGCAGCGGCGAAGGCAACAGCGGCGAAGGCAGCGGGGGCGGCCGCCGTGATCGAGGCAGAGGCGGACGCTCGTGCGGCGGCACAGGCAGCCGAGGAGGAGGAGGCACGGGCGGCGGCTGAGAAAGTTGGTCTGCTGCTGCTGAGGAAGGATGCGGAGGCGCGCGCGGCCAAAGCCCGTGAGCAGGCGGAGCTAGCAGAGGCTGCCATGGAAGAGCAGTTGGCGGCGGCTGACCGTGCCACGCTGGCAATGGCTGAGCAGCTGCTCATGCAGCGACGAGAGCACGAGGCGGTCCTGGCCGAGCAGCTGCGTGAGCAGCAGCGAAGGCTCGAGGCGGAAATGGCCGATAAGCTGCAGGCTGCGATGGGGGCGCAGGTATCGGCGGCTGCACGGTTAGCACGGGCGCAGGAGGCAATGGCCGAGCAGCTGGAAGAGCAGCAGCGGCAGCACGAGGCGGCCATTCGGCAGCAGCAAGTCGCTATGGAGGCGCGGCTAGCGGCGGCTGCACGGCCTGCGGTCGGAGGGCGAGATGTCATCAGAGATGTCAAGATGTCCTTCAAGCGCCGCACCGACACCAAGAATGTGGGCGAGCCCTCCGCCGAGACCGCCCGGGAGGAGGACCCTTTTGGAAACCTCCTCGGCACTGTGGCTCGTGGCGTGGACGAACATGTCGGCAAGCCAGTTCGCCAGTGGGCCGCGAAGCTGAGCGCAACAGAGGCAAAGAGTCTCGAGACGGTCTCGAAGGAAGCGGTGACGGAGGCGTCGGCAAAGGCACACCTGTTAGAGCATCGTGACGAGCTCATCGCCGAGGCCGCCGAGCTCAGCGACAGGCTGGGAGCTCGCAGGCAGCGCTACGATCAGGCAGTGGGCGACCCAACCAAGGCGCTGCTCGGCTCCACCGCGGACGAGTCACGCGCTCTTCTTGAATCGCTCCATGACGATTGCGCCCACGAGCTCATCTCGATGTGGCATCTCGCACGGGCTGCCAACGATGGAAGTGACAAGTGTGGCAAGAGGTGGGAGCTCACGGAGCGATTCGAGAGGCTCGTTTCGATGCATGCCGCGTACGTTGAGGATATGTCGAAGAACAGCCTGCCCACTCAAGTGGACAGCGTTGTTGGCGATGTGAAGGAGGCGCTCGCCGCACTTGACACACAGTGGGATCTCATGACAGCGAGTTCAACTGCGTACGAGACGGCACTCGGGGAGCGTATGGACTCCCACCTTGAGATGGGTGCGTTCTTGAACGAGCTCGAGTTGGGATCGCCGATGCCTGTCGAGCCGCCAACGCCGTTGCCGTTGCCGGTGCCGGTGCCGGTGCCGGTGCCGGTGCCGGTTGAGCCGCCGACGCCACCCCCTCGCAGCGAACGCAAGTCGGAGATGGAACGAAAGCGGTTCCTTCTTGGAGCGCGCAACTTGGACAGGGCACCGATGCCGCCGCTTGTCCATACACCTCAGAGCTCGGAGAAGTCGTGCGAGGACGCTGATGAGAAGGTGACGGTGGAGACGGAGCCCACTTCTCCGACAGATAAGATCACGAAACCCACAAAGAACGCAGGCGAGATCACGGAGATGATGGGAATGGGCGCCGCCGAGACGGGCAAGTTCTTCAATTCTGCTGGCGCGGCCGTCGGCGACGGCATGAAGGCCACAGGCAGCCTTGTGATCTCAGGGCTCGAGAAGACATTCGAGACGCTCGGCGTCACCGCGGGCTTCCAGGCTATCTTCGGCGAGGAGATTGATAAGTCGGACGCGGGGCTGGAGGCAGCGTTTGCCAAGGTGGACAAAGACAAGAGCGGCAAGATCAGCCCTGAAGAGATGAAGGCGTACGTCCTGAGCAGGTACAAGAAGGGCCTTGCCGAGAAGGCCATCGATGAGATGATGGCGACCGCGGACACGAACAATGACGGTGAGATCGACCTCGCCGAGTTCAAGATCATCATGCGCGCCGGCCCCTCAAAATCGGACGGGGCGATTGTTGGCGCCGTCGATGCCAGCGTCGCGGCCACTGTGGGCGGCGTCAAGGCCATCGGAGATGGCGCTGCCTTTATCGGCCTGCAATCTGTCGAGGGCATGAAGGCCGCCGGCGCGGCCACCGTTGACAGCGCCAAGGCCGTCGGCACGGCGACGGTCAACGTTGTCAAAGCTGTTGGCACGGCGACAGTGGACGGCACTACCTTTGTGGGCAAAAAGGGCCTTGAGGGCGCAAAGGTTGTCGGCTCGGCCACAGTGGACGGCGTCACCTTTGTGGGCAAGAAGGGTCTCGAGGGTGCAAAGGCCGTCGGCGACGGCGTCAAGGCGATCGAGAACGCGGCGGCCGAGAAGGTGGCAGCGGAGAAGGCCGCAGCCGAAAAGGCGGCGGCCGAGAAGGCGGCGGCCGAGAAGGCCACGGCCGATGTCGAGTCTCCCGCAAAGCTATTGTCACAGCACGAGGTCTCTGTGCTCAAGGCGCGCGAGCGCATCGAACAGTTCATGCGCGGGGTCTCCGCGGAGCTTCCGGGGCCGCCTGAGCTCAGTGGAACAGGTTTCTCTGCCCTAGTTCCTCGCGAGGTGGTGTTTAACGGCGCAGGCGAGGCCAACGTGCCCTCGGCGGCGCAGACATGGAACGTGCAGCACACCAACTCACAGCGTCGTGCAGCCAATATGGATGTGATACAAGGTATTGCCAAGATTCTCAAGGAGTACCCGCAGGTGCTGTGCGAGGTGCACGGCGAGACGAGCCCTGCCAACACGGCGCCCGAGCCGCTCGCCGTGTTGCTCGGCCTCGACCCGGTGCGTGACGTGGCCGAGTGCATGAGCATCCTCGCGCATAAGCGCGCACAGTCATGCCTCGACGCGCTGGTCGCCGCGGGCGTGCCTCCCGAGCAGCTATTTGTGACATACAAGGGGATGGGCGGCAAGGTCGGCGTGCAGTTCATGCCCTCGAGTGAGGCGATCCTCGACGTGAAGTCGATGCCCTCGAGTGAGGCGATCCTCCAAATCGAGGGGCTTCGTCATCTCGGGCTTCGTCAACTCGACGTGAAGTCGATGCCCTCGAGTGAGGCAGCTGCGCGTGCGACGTCGTGGCCATGGCGGTGGGAGCCGGGCGAGCTCGCTATCGATGGCAGCCTGCAGCACGTCCTCGAGCCGCTCGCCTCCTTTCTCGAGCAGAATGGCATCGAGGTCAAGCACGACAAGCTCGCCATGCACGTCGAGGAGGATATGCTGGTGGTGTCCGAGCCAGTGTCGCCGGTCCGAGGTGCCGTTACGCAAATCCACCGCTCTCAGGTGCACGTGCCCACGCTCAACGTCTTCTGCAACGGGATCGAGTTTGCGAACGCGGCGTTCTCCAAGTGGGACCGACACCTCAAGACTGCGCTCAAACGTTTCCTCAACGCCAACCTCGCCAGCAGCTGGGGCTATGGCTGCACGCCGTTGCGCACGGGCTTCGGCTTCGGCACCGAGTGGAACGGCGAGGCTGTGACCGCGCTGCAGATCTTCCTCAAGAACAATGGTGCCGATGACCTCGAGATCACGAATCAGATGGGCCTCAGCGGCCATGCCCTCTTCGGGGTCTGCGACAAGGACCCAACGATCATGGCGCTGCAGGCTTTCCTTAACCGGCAGTTGGTGCTTGGTGCCCTTCCATGATCACGTCTTACTTCCATGACGCATGAGGCGCGCGAAGGCGAGGCGGTGTTCTGATCTGCACCATGATCTGCACCAGGATCCATCTGAGCCGATTCCGCCCCGCTTCGAGAACGAGTGGATCCAGCGCAGCGGCATACCCTATCTGAATCGGAGAACGGAGTCTTCCCTTCACCTTGCCCGTTGTGTCATCTTCAAGCAGACGCTGTACTGTCAGCGTCATGCGATACCGTGCCGCCGTTGTTCGTGTAGTATAACGTATTCATGCCGCCGTTTGTTCTACGGCTTTACGTTATACTACTACTACACACACTACTTGTACTCGATTGCGGTGTAAAACGCTAGTGAACAAGTACGAACCTTTCAGTGGAACCTTTGGAAGTTAGTACTTCCCTTCCATGTTCCCTTCCGAAGAGATAGTACTACCTCTTCGGTAGAGAAGGGAAGGTGATCTGGCGAACGCGCTACCAACGGCGTAGCAGCTCTTTGCGCCACTGACAGCGCACGTGCCGTTGACCGAACACGCGACAAGCGCCACCACGACTCTACTGCTCGTTAACGTTTGCAGGCTCGTTCACGTTTGCAGGCTCGTCCACGGTTGCAGGCTCGTCCGCCTTGTCCATCACCGGCTCATCCATGTTCACATGCTCGTCCACCTGCATTGGCTCGTCCGCCTTAATGCCTATCGCGTTTAACGCGGCAGAGGCGTATCCAGCGCTGACGAGAGCGTCGTACTGAAAGCCCGCCTTGAAGAGCTCCGTCGCGAAGAACCCGTGGGCCTTCAGCTCCGAAGAGGAGAAGCCGCCCTCTTTGAGTCCGACGCACGAGAAACCTGCTGCACGCAGTTCGTCGGGCTTGAAGCCGCTCGCCTTGAGATCTCGGACAGCGTAGCCGCCCTCCTTCATCTCATGCAGAGAGTATCCCGCTTGTTTGAGCTTGAGAGCCGCGATGCCACTGGTATTGCAATCTTTTGCCGTGTACCCAACGGCCCTAAGCTCTGCAGCTGTGACGCCGCCGAGATGGAGTTCTTGCGCGCCGATCCCAGAGTCTTTGAGCTCATGGAGGGCGCATCCGGCTTTTCGAAGCTCAGAAAAAGAGAATCCAGCTTGTCGCAGGTCCTTCCAGGTGCACCCATTTGCGCGCAGAGCTGTCGCATCGAAGCCAATAGCTCGAAGCTGCTTCGTCTTGAGACCTGACTTCCGGAGCTCGTCGAGCTTGAAGCCACCGGCTAGAAGATCGTCTGCGCGCCAGCCTGAAGACTCGAGGTCGGCAGGTGCAAACGGCCCCTTACTCCCACTGGCTGACGCCTTGAAGTCCTGCGCGGTAAAACCGGCCAGGCGCAAGTCGCCTGCCGAGAACTTGGCCGTTCGCAGGTCATCGAGCGTATACCCTGCAGCCCAAAGCGCCGAGGGCGCGAAGGTTGCAGCTCGGCACAGCTCAGACGCCGAGTAACCTGCAGCGCGGAGATCTTCAGTGCTCCAGTGCTGAGTATTCGAGGTGTTCACAAAAGTCGCCTCATGATCGGCCGCTTTTCCCGTCTCCAGCGCGTTGATGCGTTTGGTTACCTTCAACGCGTCGGCGGCTGAGAAGCCGGCCGCGCGCACGCCGACGGCGTCCATGCCGGCATTCCGTAGGTCGGTCGCATTGAATCCAAGTGCTCGGAGCTCTGAGGGCTTCGTACCTGCAGCCAGCAGCTCCACTGCGGGGAACCCCGCACGCGCCAAGTCTTTGGCCAGGACCTTGAGAGCCACGAGCTGAGAAGCGCCGCACCCTGCAACTCGAAGCTCCACGAGGCTAAAGCCCGCGTCCTTGAGCTCAGCGACCGTATACCCTGCCTCCCCAAGCTCTCTTGCATTGTACCCGAGCGCCTTCAGGCGTGCCGCTTGGAAACCAGCCTCGCGCAGATCGCCCGTTGCGTAGCCCAGCTCACGCAGCCTGATCGTCTTCAGACCTGCGGGAGTGGATTGGATCCCGATGAGCTCAAGCTCCTGCGTGGAAAAGCCCAAGAGCTTCAATTCTGCATGTGTAGCTTCGTGGCACAGTACGAGGAGCTGGCGTGCCTCGAGCTTACGGCCGTCGACACTGTGCAGCAGTGCTAAGAGCTCGGCGCCGCCCTCCTCGACGTTCAAGAGCTGAGCAAGTTTGTCAGCAACAATCAACTGAAGTTGCTCGGCCTTGCTCACTGCGGTCTGTTCTGAGGCTCGGCCGCGTTCAGCATCGCTTCTCACCTGATTTGAGTTGTCGGCGGTTGACTCGACGAATGATTCGGAGGTGATCTCAGTGAGTTTCTCAAAGTACCAACCTTTCTGCCCCATCCACAAAGCCTTGGTGAGAAAAAAGTGTACGAAAAGGCCAATCTGATAGGTAACCAAGATAGCGCTGGCGGCGAGCGCCAGAGATAGCAAGGGTCGCTCAAGCAAAGACGAGATGAAGGCCTCGTTGGCGCTCAGATGCAGGTACTGTAGGCTGAGGAACATCAGCAGCACGCCCACGAGAATCATCAGGGTTACCACCCTGGTCCAGCTGCCGAGCATCTTCTCCGCATCCGAGGTATCTGTTGTCTCACGGAGGCGGACTTTTCGGACACTGAAGCTCTCAAGAGCTGGGATGGTTGTGCTGAACCGTCCCCAGTCGGAGCTGGCATCGGTCTCAGGAAACCGTGGTAGATCTGTTGCTGGAGCCTCTGTCAATACTGCTGTGTCCCACCGTGTTGCCGTATTCGCCGCGGAAGACGACAGTGGTATGGGCATCACTTGGTCGATCATGCCGGGTCGAAGGTACTGAGCACCTCGAGCTGAAGATGGCGGATGAACTGGGGTACTCCGTGCTGTAGCTGGTGCTGGCGCTGGCGTTCTCACTGGCGCTGACACTCTCTCTGGCGTTGGCTCTCTCTCTGGCGCTGGAGCTGACGTGTCGTCTCGTGCTGTTGTTTTACCCGTTGACGATGGGAGCGGTGGGATCCCGCCGCTGTTGGCCACTTCAGTCTTCAACCTGAACTCCTCGAAGTTAATGGGGCGGTTGAAGGTGGGAAAATGATCTCTGCGCGCAAGTGGCTGCTGAAGCGTGGTGTTCGATGTCGATGCGGATGGACGTGCAGAGCATTCGTCAGATCTTGAGCCACGAGCGGTCTGAGACCCTTTGGGAGACGGTGCTCGGGCTGCTATAACTTGGGATGCCGGTGCACGTGCGGAGAGCGGCCGGCGGACTGGTCGCTCAGGATGATCTCCGCTGGGTGAAGGTGCAAAGTGAACGTTTGGCTGTGTTGATGTGCGCGAGTGGGTCGCTGACGGCCGCGCAGTGGCTGGTGCGTCATCTGTCGATGGCCCTGCATGCGTGCTATCCACGAGTCCGGTACCCAAAGTGCGCGCCGTTTCTGGTCTCTGCGGAGCAGGGACGTCAACCATGACGTTGGTTGCGTGTGGGTCGATCCCATTTGGCACCAGGCGCTTTCCGTCGCGCAGGGCCGGAAAGGAGGTCTGGCCAGCATAATGATCGAGCGGAAAATTTAGCCTCTGCACACCGATTGTGATGCCACGCCACTCCTTTTTGCATGGGCCAAAGTAGTGGGCCATCTCGTAGCACAGTGTTGCGTTGGCGGTCTTCAGTCCGATTGGGCCGGCCGTGGCGGGTGTGTTTACCGGTACCGGTAAAAAGACACCGGGGGGAGCCGGGACACACACGAGACACACGGAACACGCGGACGCACAAAGGCACACAGACCACACAGACGAACCTCACAACCATCGAAACCCACCAACAAC
>PJAB01000939.1:0-18934 GCA_002887195.1 Chrysochromulina parva | reverse complement strand
ACGCTGCGCGAGGCATGCAGCGGCGCCGACGCCAAGGCTGGTGGCGAAGAGGGCGGCGGCACAGAGGGCGGCGTTGCCGGCGATGCGAGCGGGAGCGGCGACCACGCACCTGCCGCCGTGTCGGCGGCGAGTGGAACCAAACGCAAGCGCTGCGGCGGTAGTGGCGCGGCAGCGGCCGCAGCCGCGTCGGACGCAGCCGCAGGTTCGCTCAAATGGGAGGGTACTGCAGACGACGAGCATCCGCTGGTCGAATCAGGCGAGGCCCGCTCGAGGAAGCGCAAACAACGCCCGAGCCATGCCATACGCGTGGAACGACGTGCTCTCGAACGAGATGAGGCCAAGAAGGCGGCAGAGGCCGAGAAGGCGGCGGCTGAGGCAGCGATGGCAGAGGCAACGGCATCGACGGCAGTCGAGGGGGCTGTGGCTGGGGCGGCATCGCCTGAAAAGGCGGCGACTAAGGAGGAAATCGAAGAGCTCAGGCGGTTGCACAATTGAGGGCATTGCCAGGTGTCAGGAGTTAAGGCGCCTCGTTTCAACATCTCCGTGGCGGTGTGGCGCTCACCAGGCTCCTGAACCGCCAATCAACGCATCAACCTACGCGACAGATTCGTTCACACTTTCTTTTCTAAGTCGCGCCGCGCGAAGAAAGGCAATGCGCCGAGCCTCTAGTCCTCCCTTCAACGAACACCTGCGCCGCCTGCGCGCTTCACGCAACCGACCGTCCGGGCGTACCCCTTTTGCTTGATCGCAGGCGACTCGCGGCCCCGTCGTTAGCGGCTCGCGCTGGCCCGACCACCATGGACGGGGCGGGCTTCCTCCTGTTTGCTCGGGAGCAGCGCGCCTCTGGCAAGGCGGGCGGCGCGGACGACGAGGAGCTTTACGAGGACTGGGAAGATCTGGCACCCGCCAAACAGCGCGAGTACAACGACCGCGCCGCGCGTAAGGCGGCCGCCAAAGCGGGTGAAAAGAAGCCGGCGGGTGCGTTGGGCTCCAAGCCGGCACCACTCAAGTCGGGCCCGGCGGGTCCGTCGAGCGCGGCGCCCTCGCCACGGGACCCGCCCGTGAAGAGTACCGCGAAACCTACGACGGCGGCAAGCGCGGCCGCGCCAACCGCCGCCAAGCCGGGCGTGCTGAAGCCGGGCGTGCTGAAGCCGAGTGTGAGCCCGAGCAGCAGCGACGTGATGGCGACGGTCGGGCCGGCGAAGCTGAAGTTCAAGCAGGCGGCTACCTCGGCGCCAAGCCCGAGCGCGCCCAAGCCGGCGCCCAAGAAGCCGCGTCCTGCTTTCGATCTCTTCGTCCTCGAGGCCTTTGCCAAGCTCAGGGAGAGCGGCGCCGACGACGCACCCGTCGACCCGAGCACGCTCAGCGAGGAGCGACTACGCACCGTGTGCAGGCTCGTGTTCAGCGACAACACGTACGGCACGGACAAGAGCCGGAGCGAGCTGCAGGCGGACGCGAAGAAGTACCTCGAAAGCAGTGATGCGGCCGCGCTGCGCTTCCGAAAGGCATGTGCGCAGGCGGACGCAAAGGCGCTGTGGAAGGCGATGGGTGTCGACGAGCGTCAGCCCTATGAGGACAAGGTGCGCACGCGCGCGAGCGCGCCGGGCTCGCCGGCGTGCGCGCGTGCTATGGCGCCCCGTCTCGGCGCGCAGCGTCCACACAGCTGCGGGCCGTGGGGGGGGGGGGAGCGGTGGGGACTTCGCTTCCCCCCTTTTTGTGTGAATGGAAGGGCCGCCCTTGCCCTCGCCGCCCTTGCCGCCCTCGCCGCCCTTGCCGCCTTCGTCTCTCCTTGCGCGCCTCCGACCGCCTCGGCGTCTCCTCTGACCCTCTCCGTGAGCTCCGTGTGCGCGTCCCTCGCTCTCCCTCGCAGGCGCAGGCTGAGCTCGCCGCATACCGTGCGGCCACCGAGGAGGCCGTGGGCGCCGCCGTGGGAGCCGCCGAGGCCGAGGACGAGGCCGAGGGCGGCAGTGGCAGTGGGAACGCGCTGCTGCAGAAGAAGCGCAAGCGGCCGGCCGAGGAATCCAAGCCGAAGCCAAAGAGTGCGCCCAAGACGGCGCCTCGTGAGGAGGAGGAGAACGTCGACGAGGAGGATCGTCCGATCAAGCATAAGAAGGGTGCGGCCGGTGGCGGCGGCAAGAAGGGCGCGAAGCGCGAGCGCGAGGACGAGGACATGGAGGAGGAGGGGGACGGGGACAAGAAGGGATCGACGGTGGTGGCCGAGGAGGACTGCCCCGAGCTCGGGATGGGATGGCGATGCGTCTCGAAGAGTCGTTCCACAGGCTCGGCCAAGCACGTGGACAAGTACTACTTCGGGCCGGATGGCAAGCAGTACAACTCACGCGTCAAGGCGGTCAAGGCGGCCGGTCTGGATGAGGACCCTCTCGTCACGTTTGCCCAGACGAGCAAGCGGCCGCTCACCGCACGCGACCGCCAAAAGGCGCGCATGCAGGACGCGCGCACGCGCCTCGCGAGCTCTCTCAACCGCTCTCAGCGGCTCTACGAGGTGCAGAAGCAGCTGCTCGCGCACACGGCAGCGGGCGGCGCCTCGAGCGCGTCCGCCGCCGCGCCGCTGCCGCCGAGCGCCGAGATAGTCGGCGGCGCGGCCGCGTCGTCGGCGTCGTCCACGGCGATGCCCGAGCCGCCAGGCCGGCTGCCATTGAACGATGCGTCGCTCGCCAATGACGCAGTGGCCCTCTGGTGCTTCGCGGTCTCCTTCGAGGGCTTGCTCCACCTCACGCCGTTCACACTCGACGATTTCTGCGCCGCACTGCAACGGCCGACCCCTTCGGTGCTCCTCGCCGAGCTCCACACCCGCCTGCTGCGTGGGCTGCTCTCTGACGTGGAGACGCTGCGCGACAAGTGGCAGGCGACACCGCCGCTGGGGGTGGCGCTGCTGCTGCAGCAGCTGCCGCCGCCACTCGCAGTGAGCGCGACCTCATGGCCCGAGGTGCTGCGCTCCGTGTGCTGGCTCCTCCGGGCGAACGAGGCTCTCGAGAGCCGGGCGGCGCAGGAGGCGCTCACGGCGCTCGGCCAGCGTGAGTATCCGGCCCTCGCGGCCTCGCACAAGCTCGCGCTGCTGCGCGCGCTCGTGAGCGCCTACCTCGAGCTCGGCGAGGCGGGCCCTGCAACGGCCCAGCGGCCGGTGCTCAAGTGGCTCGAGGATCACGTAGATCGGCACAAGGAGTTCATGAGAGAGCGACGAGAGGCCGAGGCCAAGGTGAAGCGCGACGTGGGCGAGGAGGCGGCCCGCATCGAGGCGAAGATGAAGCGGGCGGTGGCAGAGGCGACCTACACCGTCTCATCCGAGGCGCTCGCGGAGGCGATGGCCAGGGAAGCGGATGCGGCGCACGCGGCACAGTTTGGCGGGCGCAAGGGGCACCATGCCGCCGCCATCGCCGCCGCGGCCGCGGCCGCGCCCCTGCCCACAGTGCCCTTTGCCAACCCTCCGCTCGACGAGGCGTATGCGAGCGAGGACGAGGAGGGCGGCGAGGCGGTGGCGGCGGCTGCGGCGGCCGCGGCAGACGGGAGTGGCCCTGCGCTGAGCGAGGCACAGCTGGCCCTGTGGCAGCAGCGGCAGCGGCGGCAGCAGCGGCAGCAGGCGACCGAGGCGCTCCTCGGCGCGATCGAGTCGCGAGCGGTGCGTGAGCTGCGCGACGCTGTCGCTCTCGCGACGCGCTCGCGCCATGAGGGCGAGACGGCCGACGGCAAGCCGTGGCGCTCCGAGGAGCTGCGAGCGGCCATGCGCGTGCATGCCGAGGCGGTGGCGCACGAGGAGCGGCGCAAGCTCGCGGACAAGGAGGCGACCAAGATGCAGCGTGTCATGGAGGACTTTCTGCTCAAGCAAGCAGCCAACCCGACGCGCGAGGAGCCGCTGGGCTCTGATCGGCGCGGGCGGGTGTACTGGGCGTTCTTGCACGACCCTGCACGCCTCTACGTGCAGGCGCCCGAGGCGCGCCATGCTGACGGCGGGCCGAGCGGCACGTACCGCAAAGGCGACGACGAGGAGACGGGCACGGCGGGCGGTGGCGCCGAGATCGGCGGCAGCGGCGGCGGCGGCGGCGTGAGCTTGGCGGCGGCGGGCGGTGGCGGTCTGACGCGCTCGCTCTCGGCCTCGGGCGCGTGGTCGTGGGCGTACTACGACACGGTGGCCGCGGTGCGCCAGGTCCTCGCGTCGCTCGACGCGGAGAACGAGCCCGAGCGATCGCTCGAGCAGCGGCTGCGCGAGCGGCTGCCGCTTGTGGAGCTGTCGATGGAGAAGGAGCTCGTGATCAACCAGGAGGCGGGTTGGCGCGACGAGCCCGGCGGGCACGAGTGGATGGGCATCGAGATGCTGCGTGTGCACATGGGTTGCATCTCGTGTTGCAAGGTGGTGCGCTGGCTGCCGCCCATCGAGGCAGTCGAGGGCGACGCGATCACTGGCGAGGGCCGAGTCGAGGGCGAGAAGGCGCTCTTCCACGTGCTGCACGACGACGGCGACGAGGAAGACCTCGACGAGGACGAGGCGGCCGAGGCGCGTCAGGCATGGCTCGAGCAGAAGGACAAGGGGACGCTCCCCAAGCCGGGCGAGAACGTGGGCGACCGGTACACGAACAAGCTCGTCAAGAAGGACGCGCGGCTGGCCGTCGAGGCGCTGGGCGTGCTCGGGCTGCGAGCGGAGGTGCTCGCGCTCGAGGAGGCCCTCTACGCGGGCCTGTGCCTGTACCATTCGAAATGGGGTGCGTCCGAGGGCGGCCGCTCCGCGTGGCTCCTCTCGGCGAAGGCGACCGACTCGACTTTCGAACTCGCGCAGCTGCTCGTGAGCCTCGAGGAGACGGTGCGCGAGCTGCAGGGAGTCGCGGAGCCCGCTGAGCGTAAGCCATGGCGCACCGAGGGGCACGAGTACATCAACAAGCCTGCGCGGCGCTTCTTCGCCTCACTCGCGACGGGCGGGGCCTCGCACGGCCACTCGGACGGTAAGATCGTCGGCTGGCTGCCGCCCGAGGGCGAGGACGCGGCGCTCTGGCACATGGTGCATGGCGAGGATGCGGACGAGGAGGATATTGACGAGACCGAGGCGGCGTACGCGATCGCCAATTACGCTGAGAACCGACACGAGCCCCTGCCCGAGGAGGTTGAGTACCTGGCGCAATTCGAGGCCAAGGCCGACGCCGACGCCGAGGGCGAGGATGAGGACGAGGACGAGGGCGCGGACGACGATGGCGGCGCAGACGCTGACTACATGGCCGAGGCAGGCGGCGCGCCAAGGCCCGGGCACACGACACGCGGCTCGGAGCGTTCAGCACCGCGCGTGCTCCCTGGGCAAAAGGTGCCCAAGCCGCTCTGGATAAGTGCCGAGAGCCGCGAGCGTTGGCTAGCTGTGCTGCATGCAAGTGCTCCGAACGTGGCGAGCGTTGGGCTCGCGGTGGTGGCGCTACGCATGCATTGCAAGGCGTTTGGGCTCATGGATGGTCCGCCCACGCGCAAGGCGCCGCGTGAGGACCTCGAGCTCCAGCTGCACTCGTGGTGCCACGCCAAGGCCTTTGGGCACATGGCCAAGGGCGGCGCCAAGGGCAAGAAGAAGGGGCCGCCGTCCAAGCACAAGAAGGGCGGCCGCTGATGCGCACGGCAGCCGCCGTGCTCGCAGCCGCTGCGCTCTCGGCGGTGCCCCTCTCGCCATCCAGCGAGAGCGAAACAAGAAGGTCGGAGGTTGCCGAGAGGAGCGGCGTGGCGCAGAGAGACGTATACAGCCTCGAGCGCGCCAACCGCAGGCCGAGCCGATAGCCGCGAGCCCGGGAGTGCGCCGCGATGTGGAGAGAGATGCGAGATGGGCGGCCTGGCGGCGCGGAGACGTTTGTGTGAAGATGATAATGCAGTAGTTCGCGCTGGATACCCCGGCCAGCAGGGTGTGATCGAAGTTTTCTCTTGAGTTCTCTTGAGTTTTCTCCATCAGGCAGGATGCTGTGAACACGGTGTTCTGAGCTGCGCGATCTCCGAAATGCAGCGCTCCATCTTCTTTGTGCTGCTGGCTTGCCTCGCTTCGGCGGCGTGCCACGCCCCGCTCTTGCTCGCGCGCCCACCGATGGCGCGTCGGCAGCAGCCGCTGCTCGCGCTCGTGCTCCCTCCCGACTCACTCGCCGAGGTGATCGTCGTGGACGGCGGCCTCAATTTCCTGTCGCTGTACCAGGGCGTGATCACGATCCGCATCTTGCTCTCGTGGTTCCCGCAGGCGCAGGGCATTGCACTGCTCCGCCCCATTTTCACCGCCTCCGACGTCTACCTCAACCTCTTCCGTGGTGTGATTCCGCCGATCGGCGGGCTGGACATCTCACCAATTGGCGCCTTCTTCGTCCTCAACCTTCTGCAAAATGGCGTGGCGAGCCTCGCGTTGACGCCGGCTGCCCTTGCCAATACCCGACCCAAGGCGGATGGCTCCCGGCGGCTGCCCGGCAGTCGCGTCTTGCAGGCGCTGCGCGAGCGCGCCACGGCCTGATGTACCACTTGTGTCTCTTCCGTTCCAGAACTAAGGTCCAGATTCGTTCCAGCGAGTCTGAGAGAGAGAGACGCGGAAGCACTGTTGCATGTGCATGAAATATCGATCGTAATGAAAATCATGTATGCGGCTGACGGCCCAAAACGACCGCTCCTATAGACAAGTTTCCCTATGCCAAGGTTGAGCTAACGCGACGTCCGGCGTCACGCCGTCAGCGCGCCGGGCCGTACCTCCGACCACGCGAGGTCACTGCCGGCACGACGCCGGGACCGCTAGCGCGCCGGCCGGTTCACGGTTGTGTCTTGCGAGCAGGCCGTACAGCGAACAGCGTATAGTTACGGCGGTCGCGGCGAGTCCCGATTCGCGCTCAGCTTTCACGTGGCAGGGGTATCGAGCCGGTGCGCGCGAGAGAGATCCGTTTGGGCGTCGGCCCGCAGACTAGTTGCGGAGAGAGAGCCAGTGCACGCATTCAGCAGCCATCCGCTGCCGCGCTACTCCTCCTCGTCGTCGTTGGTTGTCGGCGCGACCGCTGAGTAGGAGGACGTGCGCCAAGGGGGTTCGGTCGGTCCGCCGGCCTTTTGCGCGACACGCTCGGTCAGCTTGGCAAGCTTGGTGAGGTGCTCGGAGGCGGCCTCAGACGGTAGGTTCTCGGAGGCGTCCTCAGCGGACAGGTCTTGGGAGGGTTGCATGGGGCGCAGGAACGGGGGGGGGCGCGGCACCGAGGGCGGTGCGGGCGGCGCCGGCCGACTCTCAGTAAAGACGCGAAGCGCTTGCATTTCGAGCTCTGCCTGGATGAGCTTTTGGCGCATGTGGAAGTATTGGTACACGGCGCACAGGACGAGCAGCCCCACGAGTATGAGAGAGCCGATGACAATCAGCCCGATCGTGAGCGGCGGGATGACCTTCTCAACCTCCTCCACCGTCAGCTCGACATCTCGCTCGATCTCCTCGCGGAACGAGTCTCGCTGCGCGAAGCCCTCCAAGACGGCGCCCCGGCACCAGCCCTCGGTAGAGCCCTCGCACAGGTGCACGGTGTGGCTCAGCGCAGAGCTGAAGTTATGGATCTGATAGAACATGAAGCTCGAGGTCACCCTCTCTAGCAGTTGTGAAGTGATCGACGCACTCTGCTCCACGGCCGCCTCCGGCTCCGCCACCGTCGCGTTGCGCAGCGGACGGCAGTACGCGTGCCAGCCCTCGCCGCGCGCCAACTTTTGGTCGTCGAGGTAGCAACCATGCATCTGGGGCAGCGGTAGGGGCGCTCGCCGCTCTCAGTGCCAGAGGCCGACAGGAGAGTGGTCAAGGGCATTCACAGCATAACATTCACAGCATGGCACTCTCAGTGCCAGAGGCCTACGGGAGAGTGGGCATGGGCATTCTGACATCGGACATCATGGGCATCGGACATCATGGACAAGGCCAGGGTGGCATCAGACGAGGAGCGTGCGAGAGCGAGCACAGCATGGCATTCATAGCATGGCATGTGCTCGTCTGCGCACCGCATCGGTGCAGCAGCGGCTCATGGTGCACTCCTCGTGCGGTGCGGCACACTCCTCCCAGCCCGGGCACAGCCAGCTCTCCGTCGTCGCCGTGCCCGTCCGCCAATCGACGCATTGGCTGAACCCCTTTTCGGGAAGCTCGGGCCGGCACTGCGCATAGTACATGTGCGAGCGGCGCATGCACTTGTCCACCGAACGCGAGCAGCAGTGGCTTGCGCGACAGTCGCCAAACGAATCTGAGCAGTCCGCCCAGCTCTCTGGGCACAGCCACTCCGCACTGTCGACGCACTTGGACACTTTGCGCTTGCATTGGGCATAGAGCTTGCCGACACGCTTGTAGCAGCCAAAGCCCGGGTTGGAGCAGCACTTGGTGTCCGTGCAGGATGTGAAATCGTGGCTGCAGCGTTCCCCAGCGATGTCGGCCGCCTTGTGCTCTGCCACTTCCGCCATCTCTGGCGTGGCTTGTGAGGCCGCCTGCTGTGCGGCCGCCAACTTAGCCTCCTCCTTGGCCGCCTCATCAGGATGCGCGACCACCTCCTCCTCGGCCGCCTCGTAGTCCGGATCATCGGAATCCGCGATGTCGGACCATGTCAGATCCGCTGCTGTCGCGGCGTGCAGATTAGCCTCCTCCTTGGGCGCCTCATCAGGATGCGCGACCACCTCCTCCTCGGCCGCCTCGTAGGGATCGGAATCCGCGATGTCGGACCGTGTCAGATCCGCTGCTGTCGCGGCGTGCAGATTAGCCTCCTCCTTGGGCGCCTCATCAGGATGCGCGACCACCTTCTCCTCCGCCGCCTCGTAGGGATAGGAATCCGAGATGTCGGACCATGTAAGATCCGCCGCAGTCGCGGCGTGCAAAATAGCGAACCAAATGCTCATCTGCATCGAGAGCCGCATCGAGAGCCCCGACGAGCGCCGCGTCGCTGAACTTGACCGATACGGCGCGCGCAAGTTTCGGCACACACTGTCGCCGTTTCAGACCGTCAGCAAACAAGCAGTTTCGACTTATTAGCTCGCTTGCTTGACCGTCAGGTTCCAGTTCCCCGGTCCGAAAGCTAGATCCACGAGCAACTAGCCGAGCGTGCGTATCTGCGTAAACCGGACAGCGTCAAGAAGTCGCGGACCACATTCGGCCGTCCCCTCTGCTGTGGTCTCAAACACACAGCCGTTTACCCGTTTCCTCCGCTCCTATCATGCTGGAGCAATCGTCCATTGCACCAGCACAGACTCGCCCCTACCTTCCCGCATCCCGCTCCTGTTCCTCACTCACTCAGTTGATTGACGCTCTCAAGCTCAAGTGGTCGCTTCTTCGTCTTTATCTTCGTCTTCTGCTTGCTCTCCTTGGACGGCGCCTCCACGACCGCGTCCTCGTGGGGCTCGGCGCCCGTCGTGGTGCCCTTGTTGCGCACATCCCCTGCGATCCCCTCTTCCGGCGTCATCTCGTCCACCTCGGCCTCGGCCTCATGATCCTCGTGCGAGTCCTCGTGGTCGCGCTCGTCAAAGCCCGCGCGCCGTCGGAAGGCGACGAGCAGTTTGTGCTCTTCGAGTGACGCGCACGTGCACCCTACCGCTTTCTTGTCCCGCGGCTTCGAGGTCGGCAAGCCGTCCTCCAGCTGGGTACGCAGCCGCGACGGGCGCGAGAGGAGGGCGCAGCCGCCCCACGGCTTGGCGTAGACGGCCTCGGCCTTGGCCTCAAGCTGGAAGGCGCAGCGCAGCACGGGGCGCACGTCGGCAGCCTTCGCCAGGCATGTGAGGTAGCGCATGAGCTGCGGCAACACGCGGTCGTCGAGCTCACCCCCCCAGCGGCGCACGGGCAGGACGTTGTCGCAGCACAGCGCTCCCATGAACGGGCAGTCGTCGACCAAGATGATGTCTCCCAGGCGTCGGCGCGCCCCCACCGGCACGCTGTCGTCATCATCGGCATCACTGTCCTGCACTGGCTTTCGCACTGGCTCCTGCGCAAACATGCGCACGTCCTTGAGAATGGGGCCGTGCGGCGTGCGCGTCGTGTGCTCGCGGTAGAAGCACCAGCTGGGGTGGCGAGATTCAAAGGCGCCGTCAGCGAGTGAGCAACCGTGATATGCATGGCCGCACGTGGAACTACGTATTCGAGTCGTGCACTCACCGGAAGGCGAAGCCGCCGCCACATGCCTCCTCGAGCCAGCGCACCTTGGGCTCGGCCAGCTGGCGCTCGGAGGCCGTGAAGAGGCACATGTCGTACACCAATGCCATCGCCCGCAAAAAGCGGAAGGCGCCCGGGCGCACGCGGACGACCGATCGCGCGAGGATCGTGCTGCCTCCGCCGTCCACCTCCGAGCGGACGATGAAGCTGAGCTCCCGGCTGTGCTCCTCCTCCTCGTGCACGTCCTCGTGCTCGTGGACGTGCTCGGCAGGGAGGCGCTCAGCGCACTCGCGTGCGCGCGTGCTGTGGATCAACGTGTTGTCGAGGTCCATCACAAGCAGCTTGCGACCGAGTGCACTCGGGTGCCGTGGCAGCTCCTCCGCCGGGAAGCTAGCAACTGGAGCGTTAGCCATGGAGCGCGTGATCGCCGCGAGGAGGAAGAGCGAGCCAGTGCCGGTGGTGTGCGCCTCGCCACCGTTGAAGAGGAGCAGACTGGGTTGGATGCCGAGACACTTGGATAGCCGGAAGCGGTCCGCACGGCAGAGGGGCCCGTCGTTGTGGTCATACGCCAGCACTCGCTCCAGGTACTCTTCGTCGTGCTGATCGTCCTCGTGGCAGCTGGTGCCCAGGGAGAGGTGCGACAGCCTGTCGTCGTCGTCGCTCCAGCTATCCATCTGACGTGGCTGTCGGGTGAAAGACACTGTGCCCGCAGAGTGCAGACCGTGTGCGTCCGGGGACAGCGGTGGGGCGAAGTCTGACGCGAGCAGGCGGTGTCGAGTCTTTCGGGATGCATGCACGTGCAGGCGAAGTTATGCCTAATAAGCCAAGTCAAGCTAAAGGCCCACACCCCCTATGCGCGTGCGTTTCCAACACTTGTTGATGTCGCTGATTGCTTCTTCCAAAGCTGTTCACGACGTTCGAGCCGCCCCGTCCTGCACCCCGAGCCGAAAGGCTCGCTGAGCAAATGGTCCTCCTCCCTCGGCCACAGCAGTTGGCCACTCTGAGCCCGCGCGATCTGCGCTTGCCGAAGGTGCCGGACGCACCGGGGCGGGGCGAATCACTTCCGGCCGAGGCGCTCGATGCCATCTCGCCACGCTTCAAGCCAAAGCGGCTGCGAGTGCCTGCGCACATCGTAGCTGCGCAGCGCCAGCTATGGATGTCGGACGTGCGGCACTGGTGCGAGCAGCAGGGCCATCACATCCAGGGCTGGGGCTGGGATCAAAAGGAGGAGGAAGAGTTTGCCGAGTGGTTCTCTGCGCTCGACATTGATCGGAGTGGTTCGATCGAGGAGAATGAGATCCGCGCGCTGATGCAGGCCGTCGGTCTGACGCTCGTGCCCGGACAGATGAAGGCCATGTTCGCCACGGTTGGGAAGCAACCTCACGAATCGCTCTCAGAGCGCGAATTCGTGCGCTTTATGATGGCGAACATGAGCGTCCTCGCGGGCAGCACCTTCGCCTCGACGACTGGCCAGCTCTTCGATGCGAACACGCGGCTCTTGATGTTCGCGTACCGGCGATCACGGCTGCTCGAGGATCTCAAAGATCCCATCAAGCGGCGCAACTTCCGCGACTTCGAGTCGTTCAACCTCGCCTACGGCCCGACGCTCGGGATCCCGGCGTTGCCAACGGCTCCGCCAGCCGGTGCGAAGTCGGGCAGCCGGAGCAGCCGACGCTCGGCGCGCGGCACCACCCCGAGAGGTGCCGCGCCGGCGCCTGTGACCGCCGAGGTCGGTAACGGCGATGCGCCGCCGCCGTTGCGCTCGCCGAGGCTGCCGCGCGTGCTGCCCTCGATGCACCCTCCGAGCACCAACCTCGCGCCGCCACCAAAGCACCTCGTGTGCCCACCGCCCGAGCACGTGAGCGACACGCCCAGGAACATGCGCGGCATCACGGGCCATTCGAGCGTGCCCGTCTGGAGCGACCACCCAGCGTAGTGTCAGAGCGCACGGCTGAGCAGGCGCCAATTTGTCCACACATGCAAGTTGGAGTTCAGAGCTTATCACATATCAGATTCCAGATTCAGTAGTTCTATGCGGTAAGAATGGACATAGATTGGAGACTGACGGGTAACGGTACCGGCTATACAACGTATATAATTATAAAGGCTGAAGCTCGAAGCTGTTCTCGGTCGACCGCGACCCCCTCACCGCTGCGCGCTGGGGTCCCCACCTCCGGCGCGCATGAGCGATACTGGCGTGGATCGTCACGTGACCGGTCGGTGCGTTCACGGCAGGGCCGTCCATTGAGACACGTACCGCGGTACTTTCGGGTCTTCGTTCCCGTCGGGATCTCGCGCATCTCCCCTTCGCAATACGCGCTCGCGAGAATGCTCCGCGACCTCGTTTGCCTGTCCGCGGTCGCGCTCTCGGTGCGGCCCTGCGAGCCCAACCCATCCCTCGAGCACCCCTTTGAAAGCTTTGGCTGAAATGGCTCTGTCCGCAGTCGGCCTTCACAACTGGCGCAATTCCGGGCCGCGCGTCAGCGGGCAGAGTGGTCCTGATGCGTGGCGATGCCACGCGCGACGCGGCGCCAGATGTGGACGCCACCCGCGACGCGGCACCCGGCGCAAAGGTCTTTGGTGCTGCGGGCGGTGGTTCGGCATCGGCCATTGTCACCGGCTGGCAGCCGGCCGCGCTCACCAAGGTGACCTCGACCCTTGGCCTGACGCCTAAGCCAGAGTACCCCGCAGGCTTGGGCTTCGACGCGTTCACGCTCGGCGGCTCTAAGGGCAAGGTCGAGAGCTTCGAGGGCGCCGGGAAGCCCAACATCGCCTGGTGCAGCGGGCTGCACCTCGCGGGCGGCGACGTGGCGCGCGGTTCGGTGGCGGCCTTCTGCGGGCCGCTGACGGACGTACCGCACCTGATCGCGGCATGCGGCGTTTCGAACGGCGGCATCGATTTGTACATTGACTTTCGGCCGCGCGCCGACGGTGCATACGACCTGAAGTACGCGACCCTCGCCGCGTACCCCGAGCCGTCGACGCGTGATGCCTTCGCCAAGGCGAGCAACCGCAAGGACTTTGCAGGGGCCTACTTCACCCCAAAGCTCGAAGCGTGGCGGACGGGGCTACTCACCCTCCCAGGCGCGACGCCGAACGCGCCCCTCTCCCTCGAGCACACTGCCGCCCTCTCGGCCGGTCCGATGCTTCTCGACTTGAGGCTGCCGCTGAGCGACGCGTCGGCCTCTGCGGCGGCGGCGGCGTGCACGAGCGCTGTGGATACGTGGCTTCACTGGATGACGCATGCGGAGGAGATGAAGCGCGCACTTGCGGCGGGCATGCGCCAGACGGCCACGTACACGCGTGATACCAAGGTGCGCCAGCAGCACTTTGGCTTCCTGCTCGGAAAGTACGCGCCCCTCTTTGGCGAGGCTGATGGCAAGGCCCTCACCAAGGCGGACGCTGGGCCGCTCGACGAGGCGTACGTGGGCGGCGGCAGCTGAGTGCGCGCCGAGGGGCGGCCGCGCGAGAAGAACGATCACCGTGCTTTCCAGCTTGGGTGATCGAGGACGAGCGCAGTGGGGAATCGCGAGTCCCGCTGCCCCCCCCCCCGCCCGTCCGGCTTGCGTCGCGGATTTCGACGCGACCATGAGCGAGTCGTGCTATCTATTCTTAAATTGTGACGTCGACGCGCACTCGCGAAAACCATCCTAAAACTGGCATCTTCGTCCAGGTGCACACTAGAAATCCATACGTTACATGTTTTCTATCTTGTATCTACGTCTGTGCTTGTCGGAACGCTCGCTATACTCGCATTCTCGTCCAAGCTATGCCTCACAGTCTCGTCGGAGCCCGTGGCCGCGTGCTTCTCGCGAGGTCTCTCAAGAACGACCCTGGCAGACCCCTGCGGACTGTGAGACTGACGGCACCGCAAGAGCAATAATGGCCCCGGAGCCCGGTCCTATAGGGCGCAGGGGCCGCGCCCCAGCTGACACAGCACGCGGAACACGGCCACGTGCGCCATCACGCAAAGCGTTGTCGAGGCCAGCGGGTGGCGCCGCCGACGGATCCATCCAACTATTGTAGGCTCCAACGTCGATCGCTTCGCTGGTACGAGGCCAAAGTCGCTTTACCATAGGCCAAAGTCGCCAGCCGTGGCCATGCGCACGCCCACGCCGGCCGCGGCGAGCCTCTCGCGCAGCTGTGCAGTGGTCAGCCCATGCGTCGTCTCCTGGCTATTGACGAAGCCCGCACGCATCGCGGCGGCCGCGTCGAAGCCGGCCGGAGGCGGTGGCGGTGCGCGGGCGCCACCGTCGCCGTCTGGTTCGCACACACCACACTGCGAGGTGGTAGGAGCCTCTCCGCATGCATGCGGCTCGGGCGGTGGCAATGGGTCGGTGCCCCACTTGGCATGGGCGGCCGCCTCGCGCTGCATGGCCTTCCAAGAGGCGTGACCCGACGCCTTGGCCGCGTTGGCACGCTCGATGAACGCCATACGCTCGGCGACGGAGCGCGCGCGGAACTTGTTGGCCAGAGCGACGCACTCGCCACGCAGCCCGCCGGTGACCCATTCGCGTGCCCGCTGCGAAGGTGCGAGGCGAGCCCAAGGTGGTCGGCAGGGGAGAGTTGGGGGAAGGGCAGGGAGGGGAGGGGAGGGAGCGGATCCCACACGGACGCGGAGGCCCCAGAGGCCAGCGGCCTGGGGCAAGAGCGTTCGGGCTCGGCTCGCGCCCTCTCACCTCTGCATACTTGTGTTTCACGAAGGCCGTCTTGTGCTCGCGGGGCGGGTGGCCGCAGTTGCACACCCACGGCGAGTCGAAGGCTTCGCACGCGCTCGGCGGGCAGCGGGCGCATGCGTGCGGCGGCAAGCTCTCGTGCTCCGACGGCTTGTGCTTGCACCGGCACCGGTGCGGCTCGGTCGAGTCCTGCACCATGAAGGAGTAACGCTTGCAGTCGCACTTGAGGTCGGCGCATCGGAAACCGTGGCCTGCGTCATGGTCGCGCAGCCGATGGCCGCACATGCACGCGTACTTGTTCTTGCGGATGCGGCAGCAGATGGCCGCGCAGGCGTCGCACTTCCACACCGCCCACAAGGCAAACGTCTCGAAGAGCTGCACGGCCTCCTTGCCTCCGAGAGTGCGGCTGTCGATCTGCTCGGAGACGTCGCCGACGAATTGCCGGAGATTCTCCGACTTCCCAGTGCGGCCGGAGGACTTACTACTGCCTCCGGCCGACGGCGGTGCACGCGCCGGCTCATCCACGAGCGCGGCCGGCGGCGGGTCCACGAGAAGGTCTCTCGCTGCCGAGATCTCGGCAAAGCGCTGCGTGGCTTCCTTGACATTCTCAGGATTGCGGTCGGGGTGCCAGCGCATGGCAAGCTTCTTGAACGCGGCGGCGATCACCTCGGCATCGGGCGGGCCGCCGTCAGCCCCGAGCTCGACGCCGAGCACCTCGGCGGCCTCTTGCAGCAGCGACGGCATTTCGGAGCGCTGTGGCGAGCTGTGTAGCTTAACGTTAAAGACACCGGGGGGAGCCGGGACACACCGGTAAAAAGACACCGGGGGGAGCCGGGACACACACGGTACCGTGGTAGGAACCTACCACGGTTGGTTGTATCAACCACACCTCCTCCATAGCGATAGAGGCCCTCGTGGGGGTCCGGAGGTCATGCGCGTTGTGTTGAACATCAGCACCCCGGTACCATACACAGAGATCTCAAGAGAGGTCAGACACAGAAGGTCAGGGATGGCTTCTGGCTCTTGAGAAAAATGATCGGTGGTGTAGTTGGATTGCTGATGGCTGGTGCCATCATGCCTTTCAAGGCTGCAGCCATCTTCCTCAACTTCTCTGCTTCTTGTAGCCTTTGGTCTACTTTTGATTTGTTGCCGGCATTCGCGGTTTCGCGCGTTTGCCACCGCGATGGCTCATGTGTGGTGACAGGGCAAGCTTGGAAGATACAGAGGCTGAGGCAGAGGATGGAGACCAATTACATCTTTTGGAACAGATAAACAAGTTTCTCAACGACAGCACATGCATGCAGCTAACTAAGTGATTTGGTAATCAATTCAAAGCGTGCACATAGAAAAATGACTTACCTGAAAATTAATCAAAGGTATAAGGTTCGCGCGCATAGCGCGCGAGGAAAATTTAAACAAAGTCAATTTGGATGACTAAAATTTTCTCTGTCTTTGATTTCCACACTGAGAAATAAGAAAGGGTTCAAACAATACATGTAGGCTTTGTCGACATCCAATCATAAGCGCGGTCGTTATGAGTGGAGGGTCGCTGAGCGTGCTGCGGGAGCTCTCACACTCAGCTCTGAAGCGCCATTGCACAATCGCGGCTCAGAGCTAACTCCATTGAAGCCGTGTTCCAACATGGCACAATGTGATACGTCTCAAACCTCTTCAGACACAAGTAACCGTCATGTTACTGGATGACCGACGCGACGCGTCGGTCCCCTGAGATTGCCCGGACAATTTACTCGGATGCCACACGCATCCCGGATCGTTCATTTAGACCGAATCTGAAACCACCGTTGTTTCTGACGGGCACCTTGAGGGGTACGTAGCGAACGAGATAAACAGGCCAGCATCAGCTGCCCCATAGATCCGTCGTGTCAGGTCCTGCCTGATGACCAACCAGTTAAGTAACCCAGTCACAGTCATGCTCTATAAACCCTCGATGCTCAAGCTCATCACAATGAAGCTGGCAAACAGACGTCACTGTCCCCACCCCAACACAGTCGTGCTCCCCACAGTCGTCACAACAGTTGTCACCACAGCCGTCACAACAGCCTTGGCCTTGGCGCGGATTTCTGTGTGCGGGGAGAGCACTGATTTCGAAAATCAGTTTCTCCTGACGTGTTTCCACGTGAGCACCTGATTTCAATCGAAATTGTGATCGAAATTCCATGCGCACATCCACTCCTAGAGGATTCCTCTCAGTAGACGTGCCTGAAACGTACGTGAATGCCTATGAGCTAAGTGCCCGTGCCTGTGCCACTAGGAATCCTACGAATCCATACCCCTTGATCCATACACTTCCAGGAACATGGTTTTACAGGTGAGGAGGCCACTGTAGGTCACTCCGGAACAGTCGGGTCTCCAAAGGTCTCAGCTCGTGGCCGTGGCAGGCGGCCGGCCGCCTTTGCAGCTTCACGGGCCGTGGCCGCCCATCTGCACACGTCGGGTCAAGTGCCACCGAGTCCAGAAAGCTCTCCGTATCCCCCGATGTTCCATGATGGATACCGTACCATGTGATCGACACCTTCACGTCGGGTCAAGTGCCACCGAGTCCAGAAATGGCGTCACGCGGCACTCCGTTTTCCGCACAGTGAAGTCATATTCACAATGAGAAAAGAGGGGCTGCAAACTGACGACAGCAAACATCTCGTCTTCCCACAGCCCGCGGAAGCGAAGTGCGCTCACAGTCATGGTATCCTGTGGGGAAGCTTCACTTCCGTGTGGTGGTTACAAAAAGTGTGGAAACCTCAGCCCCCCCCCGGAGGGGGGGGCGGCCTCTCCCCGGAGGGGGGGGCGCACTTTTAGGCCTCGAGTTTATAGGGGCCAGGGCTGCAAACAAGATGCGGGATGTGGTCGTTCTTGCGGCTACAGTCACTGCCGGCATCCCCACCGCGTGTGCCAACGCGCCCAGTACTGCCGTCGACGGCAATGACCGACTCGCTGCGGACGAAGGCACAGAGACGCAGCTGCTAACGCAGCTGCGTGCCACCGCCCCCGCAACGTCGTCGGCTTTGACGCTGGTTGCGCCTCCCGTGGCGCATGCTGGCTCGCTCGTGGGCGGCGTCGAACTCAGTGGACGGGCTAGGGAGGTGCAGTCGACCGTGTCTGGCGGCCAAGGCAGCATGGGCACGCCCGCACGCTTGTCGATGCCCCTCGTGCGCACAGCACATGGCACGCGGCACTGGGATGGCTGAGGATTCGCACGTGAGAGAGCACCTTAAGCTTGGCATGACGCTCGAGACGTGCAATAAGGTGCTGCTTGAAATCGGCGTGCAAGTGTTGGATGAAGAAAGGAACCGGCGCTGGTGTGATAGCACCTGGCACCCAAGTGGGCAATACGAGCCGTACTTGGATCAGCTCGCAGCTGCTGTCGAGCGGCTCACCCAGCTACGCAGCTCGTACTTGGACCAAGATAGATGGATTGTGAAGGCGTATCCCAAGATGCTCACTGGATACGATGTGGCGGCAGCGACTCGGGTGTACAACTCTAGGCAGGTCGAGCAGATGAGGTCTTGGTGTGAGCGCAAGCTGTCGCTCAACGAAGTCGAAGGTGTTTGGCACAAACATTTTTGGCAAGAAACACGTTCAGTTGGCCCAGCGGATGTATTCATCTCGCACACGCAGGCGGATCACCCGAGCACGGTGATGGACGCCATGGAAGCCGCCAACAAGCAGGAATCCGTCATACTGAGGGGAGTGAAGCGCGGCACGCTTCTACGCTTCTGGGTCGACCTGTTCAGTCTACGTCAGAGCACCACCGATTTTGACCTTGATGAGGTGCTGCGTCTCGTCAAAGAAGTCGGACTCACACTGGCGATCATCAGCAAGGCGGAGGATGCCAAGGACGTGTATTTTGCGCGCAGCTTCTGCCTGGTGGAAGCATACGGCACTCTCGTCAGCAAGGCAGAATTTGTGGTGCTGGTGCTTGTCTTGGAACCACATTCTCGTCGAAGAGAATACAGGCACGAAAAACTCTACGGATTAGCGGAAGGGTCTCATAAGTTAGGCTACGACCTTGTGGTGAACTCGAGGGCTGCACACTGGGTTAGGGTTAGGGTTAGGGTTAGGGTTAGGGTTAGGGTTAGGGTTAGGGTTAGGGTTAGGGTTAGGGTTAGGGTTAGGGTCATTTCTTCTCTCATTCTCCTCTTTTGACCCCTAACCC